>ONZA01015138.1:6029-21001 GCA_900322205.1 Kewa caespitosa | reverse complement strand
GGGGGGGGGGGGGGGGGGGGGGGGGGGGGGGGGGGGGCCTTGTCGAAGCTCTAGACCGTGCCCAATACGAGGGGCAATCGTTTGGTTGGTTTGGGCCTAGGCACTTTCTCGGCTCGTGGACTCCCTCAACCCATTATCCTATGCCTCGTCTGGGCCCCATGGCCACTCTCCACAGGTCAATCCCCGTTGTCATCCCATGGATCACCGAAGACACCCTATTCCTACGGGAGTTCTGAGCTCCCCTCTCCTCTCAATCTTTCAGCGGTTGACTCTCGTCCTCCTCTAGGGGTAGGACAAGACGTTCCCTAGAAGAAGATTGCAGGGCCTCGTCTCCCCCTTTAGGATGAAGGGTTCAGAAGAGAGAGAGAGAGGTCGTCGCCCACATTCCCACTAGAGAGGAGACAAAGGGGCCTACGATCGAGGGGTACCCTTCGTCCCTGTAGAGGATCATCCATGGAAGGGTGGAACTTACGAAAGATTCCAGAAGATCCAAAAGATGACACATGCTGTGCACATGCTCTGTCCTATTTGGTGGCCTTCATGGCTCATTCCTTTGCTTGGCCCAAGGAAGGAATGTCCACGTGGCGTCTCCTCAGTGGGGAAGCCGCAACCTTAGCTTCACTTGGAGAATGTCTATAAATAGGAGGCATGCACACCTTTCAAGGGTGAGAAGAAAAAAGATCATGATTTAGATAACTGATTAGCTCATTCACTTTCTCTCTCTAGAGCATTCAAGCCTTTCCTCATTTTCAAGGAAGATTTGGCTTTCCTAAAGAGCATTCTATTTGCCCCTTTGGGCAAATCCCCTTTATAGAACCTCCCTTTACTGACTTGGTCATCGGAGGACCATTCCCCGGATCACGCCGGGGGCAGTTTACGTGCGTTTCCTCTGTAGGTAACCCATCTCCGGTGAGTCGTGTCAGCATCGATCTCATCTCAAGCAATCAAGGCTTTCCAACTCTTTGAGTATTTGAGGTTCCACTCCTCTTACCCCCAAAATCACCCAAAACATTTGGCGCCATCTGTGGGGAGTGGCCAGTCAAGGTTGCATGAGATTGAAAAACGAAAAACATCCAAACTCCTGAACCACAAAAGACGAATTCTATGTCAAACCACGAACAAGGAAATCACTCAGCCTCGTCTGCGGGAAGACGAGATGACACTCAACCCCCCGCCACGAGGGAGGAACTGTTGGCCTTATAGGCCAACATCCTAGAGGACATGCACAAGATGTGCACAACCCTCCAAGATAACATCCTGAACCATGTCAAAGCGACAAAGCGCCCGAACGGAGGCACGTCAAAGAAGACACCAGCCATAGAGACTCAACGCTCAAGGAGCAAACAAGACCTAGAGTGCCGGACCACCTAGGTGCTGAAGACCCCTCACTTAAGCCTGAGTGGGTCCGGATTGTCCTCCTCAAGGTCCAAGAGCAGGTCAAAGGCTCCAGGATGAAGCGAAAGTACGAAGATCCCTGGGAAGCCGAAGAGGAGTGTGGGAGACCTACGACCCTTCATCGAATCCATGAAGAGGAGAATAAGAGCGGGTGAAGGAGAGGCAGAAAGCCCCAAGAAGGAAGATGTCAGAGAAGTCATCCGACACAGACAGGCCAAGAGGTTACAAGGGCAACGAGGGCCAGTGCTGACCCGTCTAGGGCTTAGGGACCATGACAACATAGCAAAGAGCTTTAGGGGATTGGAGATAATCCCCAACCTTACCATGAAGGTCCCCTTCAGTGAAGAAATCATGGCTTACCCCTTAAATCTGAACTGTCGGATTGGGAAGATGAAGAACTATAGTAGGACAACCTCGCCCCGAGAGCACCTGATGGCCTATGAGGCCGCAATGATGACCCAGGAGCGGAATGACGCCACGTACTGCTGACACTTCGTCGAGACGTTGGAAGGAGAGCTCTCAAATGGATAGATAGCCTCCCTCATCATAGCATCCACAGTTTCGACTAGCTATGCCGATCTTCATGGAGAACTTCATGACGTGCGTGAAGACAGAAAGATGCTCAGAAGACCTCTTCAACATCGTACAAGAGAAGAAAGATCCAATGAAGGACTATGACAAACGTTTCAACGACAAATGTCTAGAAATCACCAAGCTTGACCAGATGATGGCGTGCACAGCTTACGTCAAAAGCATCTTAAAAGGAAGCGAGATCTTGAAAGATTTCAAACACATGAAACTAAAGAAAGAGAAGCTCACCCTACCCTACGTCCTAGCCTATTCGTAGAAACTCTTCACGGCCTGGGAGAGGTCCGGACGAGACGTGGAAAATGGGGGCACCGACGGGAGAAGCAGCACGATGATAAGTCGACGAAGCTGTCAAGAAACGAGAGAAGGAAAGATGAAACCTTAACCGTCAAGAAACCACAGTTCAAAAAAAGAAGGGATCGGGAAGAGGAGGAGGCCGAAGTAGATCCAAGGGGCAAGGAAAGCCCGAAAGGAAGATGTCGGAAAGCCCCGCGGTAAACCAAATCCTGAATTGTAATCAAGAAGCTGTACTGGCAAAAGTTGACCCCAAGCTACTACCCGACCCTACCCCGATGAAGGAAGGTACACGAAAGACTTACTTCTTTTGTCAGTACCACAAAGAGCATGGGCATAGTACGAGGTACTGCCAAGTGTTGGGCTCACACCTTGAAAAACTGGCAAAAGATGGGAAACTTGATTCTTTCCTGAAGGACAAGAGCACGACCACCATCCCACCAGGCCAAGGGGTAGCAGCCGAGCTTGTAGCCTCAGGATCCTCTTCGGACTCCTACGAAGTAGCTGTCATCTCGGATGCCTTGGCAGGAGCTCTTACAAACAAAGCAAGACGAGCACATCTAGATCCCTCGACCAAATCATGTTGATCGAGGAAGTTCCCAAGTTCGAGAAACCTATCACCTTCGACGAGACGAACATGAGGCCTCTCCAATTCCCTCACGACGATCCCCTCGTCATTGAAGTAAAGGTAGCCAACACATTGGTGAAGAGAGTATTGGTAGACACGGGAAGCTCGGTTGATGTAATCACAGCCAGTTAGCCCATGGACCTTGGCTACACTTCCACAAAGTAATACCAAGCAGTCACCCGGTAATAGGCTTCGGCGGGAACAAAGTCCTACCGATGGGAAGTATCCAACTCCCAGTAAAGATAGGGTCAAAGAACGAAGCCAGACACGTTGTCTTAGAGTTCCTTGTCATCAATGCCCCGATCTCATAAAACCTCCTCCTCATACGTCTTACCCTGAACAAAATCAATGGGATGCCGAATATGATGTTGCTCACATCGAAGCTCCATAGGAACGACGGGGAATTAGGGAAGATCCTTGGCGATCAGAAGGCAACAAGGACTTGCTACGTCCAATACCTGAGCAACAAGAATCTCATCCCGGAGAAGACTCTGCCACCTGCCGAGACCAACACCCTGACTCCCGCTGAAAACAGATTTAAGAAGAGAAAGAAGGAAACTCCCGAAGAAAAGATTGTTGTGAAGATAGAGGATGTCACCCCCACGAATGAAGAGAAGGGGAAGGAAGTACAGTGCCTCATGGTAGACATCGTCCCACCAGAAATTGTCGACGCAAGGATTGAGGGGAGAGAGAGAGCCACCCCCTCGGGGGGGGAAGGTGGTGGTCACCCTGGACCCCTCTCATCCAGAACGAGTCACATACCTCGGTGACGAGCTGGACGAGGCCACCAAGGAAGAGCTGACGAAACTCCTCCATGAATATCAAGACTTTTTCTCCTTCGACCCAGACGAGATGCCCGGTATCAATAGATCTCTCATGGAACACCACCTCAGCATAAAACCCAAGCTCAAACATGTTAAGTAGAAAAAGAGACATCTAGGCGAAGAGAGGAGCCGGGCTGCATCGGCTGAGGTAAAGAATTTATTAGAGGCCAGTTTCATAAGGGAATGTCGATACCCTGAGTGGCTCGCCAATGTTGTAATGGTGAAGAAGGCAACTGGGAGTTGGAGAATGTGCATTGATTACACTGATTTGAACAAGGCATACCAAAAGGACCACTTCCCTCTCCCAAGGATCGACAAGCTCATTGATTCCACCATAGGCCATGAACTCCTAAGTTTCATAGATGCCTTCTCCGGATACCACCAGGTCTTCATGAAGAAGAAACGCCAGCGCTCAACGGCCTTCATCACCGACGACAGTGTCTTTTGTTACACGATGATGCCATTCGGCCTGAAGAGTGTCGGGGCAACCTTCTAGAGGCTCGTCCAAAAGGTCTTCAGAGGTAAAATCGGCAGAAACCCTGAAGCCTATGTGGACGACCTCATCGCTAAGAGCGTAAGGTCATCCGACCATGTATAAGACCTGAGAGAGACATTCAAAACCCTAAGGAGAAACAAGATGAAACTCAACCCGAAGAAGTGCATCTTCGGGGTAAGGGGAGGAAAGTTCTTGGGATTCATGGTAAGCGAGAGAGGCATCGACACAAATCCAGAGTAGGTGAAGGCAGCGATCTACATGGAACCCCTTAAGTGCATCAAAGATGTATAGAAGTTGACCGGGTGCATCGCTGCCCTTAACCGGTTCGTCTCCAAGTCCACCGACAAGTGTGCGTTTTTCTTCTCGGCACTTAGGAAGGGGACGAGATTTGAATGGAGCGATGAGGCACAGGAAGCCTTTGAGAAGTTGAAGCTATACCTGGGTTCCCTGCCCAAGATAGATTCACCAAAACCTGAAGAAAGACTCATCCTCTACCTCGCAGTCTCTGACAGGACCGTCGTCTCGGTCCTCGTCATAGAAGAAGAGAAGAAGCAAGAGCCTGTCTACTTCACTAGCCACGCCTTGAGTGGTGCCGAGTTCAGTTACTATGTGCCAGAGAAGTTCACCCTCGGAGTCCTTATTATTTCTCGAAATCTCAAACCCTACTTCAAGGGACATCCCATAACCGTCCTGACAAATCAACTATTGAAGAAGATACTGGGCAAACTAGACTCGGCCGGGAGAGCTCAGATGTGGGCCCATGAGCTCACTGATTACAGCATCTCGTACGAGCCCAGAAGGGCAATAAAAAGCCAAGCTCTGGCAGACTTTGTGGCCAAACTGATACCCTTGGAGAAAACGCCGAGTTATTGGATCGAACCCTGACTGATCAGTGTGGACGGCTCGTCATGAAAAAGCGGAAGTGGAGCAGGCATCGTCGTCACCTCGGCAGAGGGAGACGTTTTTGAGTACGCAATGAGGTTCGGGTTCCAGGCATCTAACAACGAAGCTGAGTATGAAGCCCTCATCACCGAAATGGAGATGGCTCAGTTAGCTGGGGCAAGAAAACTCAAGGTGAGGATGGACTCCTAACTCATCGTCTCATAAATCTCGGAAGATTACGAGGCCAAGGGAGAAGGGATGAAAGTGTACCTTGGAAAAGTCTGGTAGATGATCAAACACTTCGACGAGGTAGTAGTAGAGCACATCCCTCGGTCGATAAATCATCATGTCGATGCACTGGCTTGGCTGGCAAGCTCGTCAGCCGAAGGGGTTTCCCGAAACATCTTCTAGGAGGAAAAAGAGAAAAGGAGCATCGAACCGGAAATCGAGGTTTTCTTACTCAACCGAAGAGACGAGTGAATGGAGCCACTGATAGCCTGGCTAGGAGAGGGAAAGCTCCCTGACGACAAGAAGGAAGCAAAGAAGGTCCACACGAGGGCCAAATGGTTTGAATTTAGGGACGGCACTTGTACAAGAAGGGACTAAGCCATCTGTTGCTGAAATGTGTATCAAAAACACAAGGAAAAGAGATTGTCCGAGAGGCCCATGATGGAATCTGGGAAGCCCATCAATGAGGGAGGACCTTGTCGCACAAGATCCTAGGGCTAGGCTTCTACTGGCCCACCTTGAAGAGTGACGCAGCCGAGATGATCAAGAGCTGCGAGAAGTGCCAAGTATTCGCTCCGGGCCCAAAGCTCCCTTCCGCCGAGTTGACACCGATTCTCTCTCCAATTTCCTTCCACCTATGGGGCATGGATATAGTGGGTCCTTTTCCACAAGCCCCAGGGCAGCTGAAGTATGCCATCGTCGCTGTCGATTACTTAACAAAGTGGATCGAAGCAAGAGTCGTAAAAAATACAACGACCGCCATGTGAAGAAATTCATCCTAGAGAACATCCTCGCACGCTTCGGCACCCCTCGGAGCATCATCTTCGACAACGGTCGGCAATTCGACACACCAAAGATCACTGAGTAGCTAGAAGAGTATGGGGTGAAAGCGAACTTCACAGCCGTAGCAAGACCCCAGACGAACGGTCAGGTGGAATCAAGCAACAAGATCTTGGTGAATGGAATTAAAAAGAAGCTTGATAAAGCCAAGGGGCTATGGGCCGACATGGTGACGGAGGTCTTGAGAGCATCAAGAACAACTGAGAAGACCATCACAGGGGAGACACCGTTCAACCTCGTCTATGGCTCTTAAGCGGTACTCCCACTGGAACTGGCCAACAGAAGTCCGAGAGTCGAACAATTTGACCCTGAGACAATCTGAAAAACAACCTCGACCTCCTCCCAGAGGTACAAGGAGACTTGCTAGTGAGGGTCGAGATCTATAAACAAAGGATGATAAGAGCTTTTAATCAAAGAGTGAAAGCAAGGAAGATGAATGTGGGAGACCTCGTCTTAAGAACCATGGAGTATGTGGATAGACAGAACGAAGAAGGGAAGATGACACCCAACTGGGAAGAACCCAACAAGGTGACAGAAGTAATAAACTTGAAGACTTACCGACTAGAGACCCCGAAAGGGAGGAAGATATGCAGGACATGGAATATCTACAACCTCCATAAGCTTTTCGTATAGGACGTGGTCTCGTCATGGAGCCTCGTCGGGGTGGGCACCCCAAAACAGCCTCAACGAACTTCTGATACCTAGACTTCTCTAGATGACGGGGTAGGCTCCCCAAACAGCCTCCTATCCATTTTGTAAGGCCTTCGGCGGAAAGGGGTAGGCTCCCCCAAACAGCCTTCATCCACTTTGTAAGGCCTTTGGCCGGAAGGGGCGGAATCCCCCTAGCAGCTAGGAATGAAACATTTATCGGATCGCATGCCTTTTGTCTACATATTGCCGTGCAGGTTCTTTTCTTAACATTGTTAGACGAAGCCTCACCCTGGGGGCAAATGAACCTACGTCTACATATAGGTTAGACGAGACCCCACCCTGTGGGCAAATGAGCCAAGTCTAATACACGTTTAGACGAGACCCCACCATGGGGGCAAATGAACCAAGTCTAATACACGTTTAGACGAGACACCACCTTGGGGGCAAATGAACCAAGTCTAATACACATTTTGACGAGACCCCACCCTGGGGACAAATGAACTAAGTCTAATACAAGGTTAGATTAGACCCCACCCTAGGGAAAAATGAACCAAGTCTAATAAACGTTTGGACGAGACCCCACCCTGGGGGCAAATGAACTAAACCCAATGCAAGTTTAGACGAGACCCCACCCTGGGGGGGGGGCAAAAAGCAGAATCTCATTCAAGTCTACAAAAGGCAAAATAAGGAAGCAATAAAGAAGAAGAGATGAGACCTTGTCCTAGGAGGCAGATATCCAACAACCTCATTCTCATTTATTGAAGCTTTTTACAAAGATTCCTACATACAAAGACAATAATACGCCAAGTTCTTCCTCAGAGAGGAGAACCCTCAAATTCCAGCAGAAGGGCCACCCGAACAAAGCTACAGGAAGAGAGACAAGAGGTAGATGACAGGACGGAGGAAGACAAGGCGGAGGACGAGGACGTAATGTAATACGCCAAGTCGTTACAAATTGGAGGAGTGCATCTTGAATGCACCCTTAATCAACGACGCCCGACACCCCCTGCTAGATCTCGGCTCCACCGAACCCGCTTTCGGCTCCATCTCTTCTTCTTCCCATAGGGATGAGATACAACAACCAGGCGAGGATGACACTCTCAGCTCCCAAAAGAGGAAGCTGGCGGGCCACGACGAACCGAGGACAAGCTCATCTTCTGGCCCGCAAATAGAAAGTGGATGAAAATCCATTAACAACCCATTTGGTGGTTCTTAGGCCGAAGAACAGCTACACGACCCCGGACCGACCAACACTCCCTCATAAGTTAAGAATGTTCACCATCGAAGACTGATGAGATAAGCAAATCGACCCCATAAAGGCCACGATCGTCAAAAAGCATTAAATATGGATCAAGCCAGAAGACGAGACCACCAGGGTCATCATAGCCACGGACAAAACCCATCTCGCCGTGGAGAAAAAGGGGAGAAGAGATGAAAGGGACAGAATATTGGGAAAGATAAGACATGTTCCCTAGTCCGAGGAAATTGAGAAAGAAGAGGAAAGGTGCAAGGAGAAAAGGACCCAAAGGCCTTCTTTTATAGGCAAAGCCAAGCACGGTCAACGGTCCAGATCATCTAATGAAAAGAGGTGATATGCAATACATGGCGTAACACACCCCAAAAAGATAGGAAAACAGGGAAAAATCCGGAAAAGAAGGGAGAGTTTCCCAAGAAGATAACGCATACAGGGAATATCTCGATCGCGAGCTTCCTCAAAAACCACCAAAAACTTCTAAGTGTTGATAGCCGAAAGTCCCACCCTCGGCGCAGCTGAAGGACACACTGTCCCCAACCCATAGGAGTGATGCCAGAAGGAAATCCCCTCATCTACACCCTTCCAACAAATTTGCTTAGCCTCGCTCAATTAGGGGCAATAGGATGGAGGATTACCCCTCGTCTACCCCTTCGGCACAACCACCAAGCTTTCGTCTCACTCAACAGACATTACTTGAACAAGGCATGCATGAAGAGAGACAAAGTACAAGCGTTAAGAAGAAAGACAACTTCCATTGAAAATAAAAACTTTGTTCACAATCCATTACAAGACATAGGCAAAACAGTTACATCCCTCTTCAGGGTGAAGGAGAACGAGGAGAAGCAACAGCCGTAACATCAGGAAGGATGACATCACATTCTTTGGGGGAAGAAGCCCCCTTGGTAGCACCCTCTGAAGGAGACATGGCCTCACTAGCATCCGGACCCTCGACCCTCGTACCATAAGCGCTCTCGCATGAGGCCCGAGATGATCTCCAATGTTGTCCAGGAAATCGGTGTCGAAGTCCGGAAGGTCTGAGACCGTGACCCTATGGTAGTGGTCCTGAGGGTCCCATCCCAGCTCCTTCCTGTAGGCCACCTCGACAGACGAAGGATCCTCCCCCTTCTTGAATAGCAACATCACGAATCGCCTTGCCAGCAGACAAGAATAGCCCTTCTCGGAGTCGAAGATGGCCATGAAGGCCTCCCTGAGGAATACCCTCTCAGAGGCAAAAATCCTATCTTCTAGGAACTTCGAGCTGGCCTTATCCTTCTCCCTCCCAGCCTTCTCCTTCTTTTCCCTTCATCCTTCTCCTTCGCCAGTTCAGCCTCAAGGGCCGCGATTGTTTCCTTCCCCTCGGCCAATTCAATTTCAACTGCGGTAAGCTTCGTGTTTGTCTTGACCTTCTGCTTCTCGAAGGCACCACAACACTGGGACAGTTGGTCCCTCTCCTTTTCGACCTTCCCCCTGGCTTTTTTGGCTCTCTCCTTAGCTTTCACAGCCTCATCCCGCTCCTTCTCAGCGTCCGAGATGATGCTTTCCTCCTAGCCATCTTGGTATAATGCCGAGACAAGAGTATCGCCTACAAAAGAGAACAAATGAGTTAGATTGAACAATGGGAAAGGGCTTGGCATTATGAAATGAAGCGCACCTCCATGGCAAGATGATGGCCCATATACTCGGCAACCCCAGGACGGTCCTCCAAGTACCTCTCGCCCTCCTCAGTTACGGCCTTCTCCAGAAAAAAGCCGCCACCTTTTCCTTCTCATCTGGAGTCCAGGAGAGATATCAGAGGAGGACACCCTTCAGTGGGAGATGCCCCCTCGGCGGAGCCCTAATAGGAGGCGCGGGGGAGGGGGGGGGAGGTTGACCATAGGTTTTTTTCCCTTGTCCTTGACGGCCCCAAATGGAGGGGCCATGATGGGAAGCCCTGCCACAACCGCAGTTGGAATGTCCCTTTCGGGACTCCTCTCCGAGAGGACCTCGAACACATTCTTCATCTCTCTCCCGATGCACTCCTTTTTCTGAGGTTTTGCCACCGGAGTGCTAGTGGTTGCGGGGGAGGAAGAGGAGGCAGCTACCCCCCTTTTCCGCTTCGTCCCAACGTCTCTCTTAGCTTCGATTCTCTGCAAAAGCGAAAGCAGAGTGATTAAAACTTTAAGCACAATACCAAGAAAAATACGACAAACACAAGACTCACCGCCCTCGTCTCTGCGAGAATCAGTTGGTTCTCTGCCACTATCCTGGCCTGGATGTCATCCTGCAACGATGTCCCCGTCATGTCCGCACTCGCTATGTTGGACATCAGAGAAGCCCTAGAAGTCTATGCGAAAAGAAGAAGAAACGGATTATAAGACAGTGACGAAGGGTAAAAACAAAAAAAATAAGAAAATAGACGAAGAATACCCCGGTCCATGGCATCGCTTATGTCATGGTACACCAAAAACTCCTCGTCCTCCGCCCATCTTCTCTCGGGGATCCACCGAAGGGGCATCTTCACCCAGATCTTCATCGAGGCCTTGCGTAACCTCTTCTCATAGCAAAGGAGTTCTAGGGCAGCCACGTCTTCCGCCGAAGGCTCTCCTGAGGGATTCCGCAAAGGGATTCCATCCAGAAGACCGTCCTCAATAGCCCCGATCTAATAATAATCATAGACCCAACCCTCGTTCTTGGATGGAATTAGAGGCCTGAAAACATATTCATGCCTCAGCTCAAAGAAGAAAGGGGAGCTCACAGTGCGGTGCGGCTTGGGGCCATTGGTCACAAGGGACCATAGGCTGAGAGTGGGTTTTATTTTATGTACATTGAAAAAAATGATGAAAAAGGTAACATGTCCCCAAGTGTTGGGGAGGAGTTGCGCCGGAGCAACGTCTAGAGCCCTCAGGAGAGAGAGGGCGAAAGGGTAAAGGGGTAGTCGGAAGTCGAACTTACCGAAAGTTTATGGAAGGCGAGGATGCCATCGGGGGTGTCAACCATCGACCCCTCCTCCGGCACTAATAAGAAAGCCCTTCGGGGACCCCCGACTCACGACAAGTAGAAGTGCAGTCCTCCTCGGATATCTTCCAGCTACTGGGTATTGTGCTCGGATCCTCCTTCAGGACGGCATTCTCCTCTTCCGTCTATTTCGTCTTCCTCGTTCTTCAAGGCGCTAATAAGCAACGAAAAGGAAAAAATTCAAATTACTTACCAAAAGGTGAAACCGATTCCGGACTCTCGTCCATGACAAGCCTCCGCCCTTCAAGTGGCCTCGGCTTGACAACCTTGGCAGCCGGCAGGTCGGCCTCACCCTCGATGATGTAGGGCACCCTCCAAGGCTGTACGCTTTGTCCGAGCCATTCTCCTAGCTATGGTCTTTCTTCGAACACACCGAGCCTGCACCGGTATCGCCGAGCTCACCGAAACTGAAGCCCAATTATTGGTATTTCCATCATTGACATCATTACCTAATGCGTCGGAGTTACTCGCCGATGACTTATTACTATTATCCATAGGACGAGAGCGTTGAAGACCAGATGAAGGGTCGGCCTTCCTTCCATAACCCTTTTCCATGGGTTCCTCTGCCTTGTGAAGGTTATTCACATCGATTTCCTGGCCCAAATGATCCTGAGCCCAAAGAGGGACCTCTTCGAGAGCAGTTTCATTGGGCCAAGAGCTCTCGTCCCCATGGAGGAGCCGAAGCGCCTCCATGGTCCCCCTCAGGTGCTCCAGACAAGATTTCGGAGTCACCTTAATGAAGGCCCCGAGGACGGGGTCCCATTCAAAATTGTTGTTAAGGTACATATTTACAGAAGAGACGAAGATACCTGGAAGAGACGAAGTGGCGACGAGAACCGATTAGAGGCTTGACCCAAAACACGAGCAGAGTGTAGAGCTTCGCTCTTTAGAAATTTCCTCTCTCTAAAAGTCAAAAAATTGGGAGATCAAATGAAGGGAAAAATAAAGGGGGGGCTCTTATATTTATAGAGGCAAGGGAAAAAGGAGGCAAAACGTAGCATCATATGGACAAAACATCACGTCGGTTGGGGAACGTAACATGACAAGCCCCCAAATACAGCCATGCATAACATATCGCTCGAGCGACTATTCCAAGTCAAGGGAAGATGAAGGGGCACAGCCCTTGACGAGTGAAGACCCCTCATCCATTCGGCTATTTCGTATCGGGTAAGCCCCCTTGTCGAAGCTCTGGATTGTGCCCAATACGAGGGGCAAATGTTTGGTTTGTTTAGGCCTAGGCCCTTTCTCGGCCCATGGACTCCCTCAGCCCATTGTTCTACGCCTCGTCTAGGCCCCATGGCCGCTCTCCTCGGGTCAATCCCCCTCATCGGCCCATGGGTCACCGAAGACACTCTACTCGTACAGGAGTTCTGAGCTCCCCTCTCCTCTCGAGCTTTTGGCGGTTGACCCTCATCCTCCTCCAGGGGCAGGACGAGACGTTCCCTAGAAGAAGATTGCAGGGCCTCGTTTCCCCCTTTAGGACGAAGGGTTCAGAAGATAGAGAAAGGTCGTCGCCCAGATTCCCACTGGTGAGGAGACGAAGGGGCCTCCAGCCAAAGGGTACCTTTCGTCCCTGTAGAGGACCATCCATGGAAGGGTGGAACTTACAGAAGATTCCATAGGATCCTAAAGATCACATGCTGTGCACATGCTCTGACCTGTTTGACGGCCTTCGTGGCCCATTCCTTTGCTAGGCCCAAGGAAGGAATGTCCACGTGGCGCCTCCCAAGTGGGCAAGCAGCAACCCTAGCATCACCTGGAGAATGTCTATAAATAGGAGGCATGCACACCTTTCAAGGGTAAGAAGAAAACAGATCATGATTTAGACAACTGATTAGCTCATTCACTTTCTCTCTCTAGAGCATTTCCTCATTTCCAAGGAAGATGTGGTTGCCCTAAAGAGCATTCTATTTACCCATTTGGGCAAATCCCCTTTTTAGAACCCCCCTTTACTGACTTGCTCATCGGAGATCCGTTCCCTAAATCATGCCGGAGGCAGTTCACGTGCGTTTCTTGTGTAGGTAACCCATCTCCGGCGAGTCGCGTCAGCATTGATCCCATCTCAAGCAATCAAGCTTTCCAACCCTTTGAGTATTCGAGGGTCCACTCCTCTTACCCTCAAAATCACCTGATACAATACTCAAAGTACAAAGGAAGTACAAGCGTGATGGATTGACACTGGACATTTTAATTTCAATTTTATGTAAGGCAAAGTCATAGCACTTATAACAAAAGCACATACAGGGATACACAATCCGAGTGACAAGATCATAGAGACAAAATCGGTGACTACCAATAACTACAAAATCAATAACAACAACAACTAATACAACTATAATAATAGCGTTAGTAGTAAGATCAGTTCCAACAGCATGTGTGGTAAAATAAATTGCAAGTGCACCAACTGCACTAACAACACCAATAATAACACCAGTAACAGCTATAGCAAACCCCAACGACACAAGCAACAACAATAGCCACAACATTAACCACAACAAAATGTGAAATCAAAAAATGACATGAAGCAAGGGCCATTAAGAGTATAGAAATATAGAACGAATATACGCCCAAAAAAGACTAGTTTATTGTCCTTACCGAGCAGAATAGGTAACATCCACCACATCGAGCATCATAGAAAGAGTGTAATCATATTGTAAAGGAAGAAAAAGAAGAAACGAAATCGTAAGACCATAACAAAAGGCATCACAATTGATATCAATGACGTATATCAATATCCAAAAGTAATAACTACTAGCTTTCAGAATGATAGCAATCACAACATCAATAACGATTACACCAGCCATAGCATCCACAACTTCAACATGGGTAACAAAAATAACAACAATAGCAACATTCACAACAGATACATATACATCAAAGGTAGCAATGACAACATCGATCTTAACAATATCACGATTAAAGCCAAAGATTGTGTATTTGATGCTGTGACAAAATCCATGAAAATTTAAATCATAGAAAGAGACAAGAAACCAATCACAACAGAGGCTCTTAGCTAACAACAAACTTTGTGAGCTTCCGAGATGAAAATAGACAGTAGTAGCAGTACTAAAAACGATAATAGCAAATATACCAGCCGTATGAACAACGATAAAAATACCAACAACAATAGCCACAACAACAACTCCAACAACAACAACTACAACAACAATAACAACAGCGTTCACAATAACAACCTCGACAACTATTACAACAACGACTTCAAGGATGTCATGAATAAAGCTAAAGAGAATTAAATCGATACTGAGGTAGGATGAACCCGGATATGGGTTTCATGTTATTTGTGATTCCCCGGATTGAGAATCCTTCAAATCGGACTTGAGGTGCAGAGGTGAGGGGCCTAAAGGCCATTGTTTCCTCGATCGGAATCTAGTGTTGAAAAGCATCATCGGTCTAATTGAGAAGGCCGGCTCCACTGTGATATGTCCTATGAGGAGCTTCGAGGTGCAAATTGAATGGTAGATCCAAAAAAAGGATGGTGATTCCATCATAATTCCATAGCATAGCTGGGTTTTCAGATTTGAAACGGATCTCCAACGCCATGGCCATGGTTGTGGAAGGTTCGTTGTACCTGCAAGAGGAAGAAGTTTGTTAGAAGAACAATCATTTTGAAGAGACCCAAATTCACAAGATGAAGATTAAGAAGATGAGAGAGAGAGAGAGAGAGAGATGGTCAAGCGGTTCGCTTGTGAAGAGATAACCGTCGATCTCCTTGTTCCATGATTCCGATCGGCGGCTAAGATGCTGGCTGTAGTCCATGCTTTGCGATCTTGCTCGGAGGCTGATTTGAGGGCTAGAGGGTCGGGGTGGTTGGGGGTGGCGGAGGGGCTAGGGTTTCTCAGAGGCATCTGGCTTTAGAGAGGAGAGAAAGAATTTTCT
>ONZA01015137.1:17420-30367 GCA_900322205.1 Kewa caespitosa | reverse complement strand
TAAAGTCAATTTATTTAGGAAAAATAACATTAAATTGTTCTTCCCCTAAATTCATGACTTGAAAATGAAGGAAAATATATGTGCATGACATGAAATCAAAAAAAAAAAAAAAAATTTGTCCAAAATTAAAGAAAATAATATTGAATTATTATTTTCCCCAATTTTGTGACATAATAGGAAATAAAATCATAACTCCTCTCCATAGGAGGGGAGGACCCTCTAGTGTCTATCTTTGGTTGGGATTATCACCAAAAATCTTTATACGCGAAATTTTGTATATTTGTATTTTTTCTGTTTATGGCTATTTGTGGTTTTTTGGCTTGAGAAAATTATATAAAATGTACTAAGGAAAAAGGCTAAAATATATGGAGACTGCTCTAGGGTTGTTGGATGATTTTTGTAGAGGTTTAGGTTGTGATTAGATGATATGTCGTAGGTTTAGTGCATTGGTTTATATAGGATTAAAAAATATAATGAAGTAGGGCGCAACGAATATGAGGATATGATCATATTCGCTGAGAGCCTAAAGAATATGATCATATTTGCTGGGCACTGAACCATGCACTTGGGTGAGACGATCAAGAGAGCTCAACAGATAGCGATATGAGAGAAATTCGTTGCATGGCCCAGTGAATATGTTTATATTCGCTGGGTGCCAAACGATATTCCTGGTAATCGCTGAGTGGGCAGCGATTATGTTCATAATTGTTAGCTTTTGATTTCTCTCGTCCGTTACATTTTGGCTTTTCTTGGCCGGCAAGGTTATTTAGAAGTATCTAGAAGCTTCAACGATGAGGTGAAATGACCATTTCTCCCTTTGACTTCGGTTGACTTTGCTTTTTTCGTTTTTTTATAATTTTGCGTATTAGAAATATCCGGGAACAGTACTGTAATCGTCATAAGGTCTTTTGGGGGACACTATTTTGGTGTTAACAGTATGATACCTTTCTTATGTTTTAATTCGTCTAATCGTAGTATAAACATTTCACTATACCCCCAGGGTGGGGTCTCGAATAACCCTGGTGTAGACTAAGTTCATTTTGTTCCAGATTGGAGTCTCGTCTATTCGAGGTGTAGACTCAAATTCATTTTCCCCCAGGGAGGAGTCTCGTCTATCCGAGATAGACTTAATTCTTTTGCCCCCAGGGTGGGGTCTCGTCTATCCGAGATGTAGACTTAAATTAATTTACCCCCAGGGTTGGGCTTCATCTAACCGTGATGTAGACTATATTCATTTGCCTCCAGTGTGGGGTTTCGTCTTTTATATGTTGAAGAAAGGAAATACTTGTAAGAAAACATGTAGACGAAAGGCTTGTGAGCCCAAAAAGGTTTCATTCATTGCTATTTGGGGGACCCGACCCCTTTTGGCCATCGACCTTTAAAGAAAAGATAGTAGGCTGTTTGTGGGTGCCTACCCTGGCATCTAGAAACTCAAGTCTAGGCATCAAAAAGGTTGATAAGAGGCTATTAAGGGGTGCCTACCCCGATGAGGCTCTGTGAGGAGGACGCATCCAATATGAAGAACTTTTGGAGGTTGTTGATGTTCCCAGGCCTGTCGATCTTCCTTCCATCTAGTGTCTCTAGTTGGTAAGTCTTCGATTTTAGCACTTCTGTTACCTTGTAGGGTCCTTCCCTATTTGGGATCATCTTCCCTTCTTTTTTCTGGCTTCCTAGAGACTCCTTAGTCCATAGGACGAGGTCTCCCACAATCAACTTTCGCACTCTCACCATTCGATCGAAAGCTATTGTCATCCTCTATTTATATATCTCGGGTCTCAACAATGAGTCTCCTCGCACCACCGGGAGAAGGCCAAGGTTATAATTCATCTTCTCTTCATTTGTCTCAAGGTCGAAATGCTCAATCCTCGAACTTATGTTAGCAAGCTCTAATGGAAGTACGGCTACGGAGCCGTAGACGAGGTTGAAGGGTGTCTCTCATGTGATTGCCTTCTCAGTGGTTCTCGATGCCCACAAGACTCTTGTTAGCATGTCAGCCCATAGCCCTTTGGATTTGTCAAGCTTCTTCTTGATTCCGTTCACTAAGATTTTGTTGTTCAACTCCACCAGACCATTTGTCTGGGGCCTTGCGACTGCAGCGAAGTTCCCTCTTACTCCGTACTCGGCTACCATTTGGTGAGCTTCTGTGTATTAAATTGTCTACCATTGTTGAATATGATGCTTCGGGGGGTGCCAAAGCGCGTGAGGATATTCTCTAGGATGAACTTCTTTACATCTGCCATAGTTATGTTTTTCACAGCCCTAGCCTTGATCCACTTAGTGAAGTAGTTGACGGCGATGATGGCGTACTTTAGCTGGCCCGGGGCCTGTTGGAAGGCACCCACGATATCCATGCCCCAGAGGTGGAACGGTAATGGATATAGAATGGGCGTCAACTCAGCGGACGGGAGCTTCAGGACCGGCGCGAAAACTTGCCACTCCTCACAACTGATAATCATTTCAGTTACATCATTCTTCATGGTAGGCCAGTAGAAACCTAGCCTCAAGATCTTGTACGCTATGGTTCTTCCCCTCTGATGGGCTTAGAAGATTCTGGCGTGTGCCTCCCGGATGATCTCCTTCCCTTATGTCTTCGAGACACACCTTAGGTGCGGGTGGCTCAATCCCCTATTGTACAGAATGCCATCTCGAAGTTCTAACAACTTGGCTCTAGTCAAGATCCTCTTTGCTTCCTTCTCATCTTTTGGGTTTTTCCTTTCTCCCAACCAAGATATCAAGGGCCCCATCCACTCATCTCTACGATCAAGTAGGAAGACTTCAGGCTCAGGTTCGATTTTTCTGTTCTCCCTCTCTTCCAAGAAAATATTTTCGGATACCCCCTCGGTAGAACAACTTTCCAGTCGAGCCAAGGCATCGGCATGGTGGTTCTCTGATCGGGGGATGTGATCTACTATCACTTCATCGAAGTCTTTGATCATCTCCTAGACCTTGCCGAGGTATGCCTTCATCCTTTCTCCCTTGGCTTTGTAGTCCCCTTAGATCTGTGAGACGACGAGTTGGGAGTCCATCCTCACTTTGAGTTTCCTAGCCCCGGTTGCTCGGGTCATTTCCATTCCCGCGATGAGGGCTTCTTACTCAGCTTGTTTGTTTGATACTTGAAGTTCGAATCTCATCATGTACTCAAAGATATCCCCCTTGGCTGAGGTGATAATGATACCTGCTTCACTTTGGCTCTTGCATGATTAACCATCGATGCTCATCAGCAAGGACTCGGTCCTGTAAATCGATATCTTCTCCGAGGGTGTCAATTCAGTGACGAAATAAGCAAGGGCTTGGCTCTTTATTGCCATCATAGGCTCGTACTAGATGTCATAGTTGGTAAGTTCGTGAGCTCACACTTGTTCCCTTCTCGCCGAGTCCAATCTACTTAGTATCTTCTTCAGTGGTTGGTTCGTTAGAAAAGTTATGGGGCATTGGAAGTAAGGCTTGAGCTTCCTAGAGCTGATGAGGACTCCTAGAACAAACTTCTCTGGTACGAAGTACCTGAATTCGGCTTCGCATAGGGAATGGCTGGTGAAGTAGATGTGTTCCTGCCTCATCTCTTCTTCCCTGGCGAGGACTGAGGCGACGGCCTTATCAGAGATGGCGAGGTAGAGGAATAGTCTCTCTTCGAGCTTCAGTGAGGTTATCTTGGGTAGGGATCCCAAATACATCTTCAGCCTTTCGAGAGCCTCTTCGGCCTCATCGCTACATTCAAACCTCATCCCCTTCCTCAGTGCTGAGAAGAAGTGTGCACACTTATCCGCTAATTTGGAGATGAACCGTTTGAGCGCCGCAATGCATCCTGTCAACTTTTGTACGTCTTTCAAGCACTTTGGAGGCTTCATGTCAATCACGGCCTTCACTTTTTTTGGGTTAGCGTCGATGTCTGTTTCACTTACTATGAATCCGAGGAACTTGCCTCCTCTCACTCCAAAGACACACTTCTTAGGGTTCAACTTCATCTTGTCTTCCTCATGAAGACTTGATGATAACCCAAGAAAGCATCCATAAAAACTCAGAAGTTCATGGCCAGTAGTGGAATCATCCAGATTATCTATCCTTGGGAGAGGGAAGTGATCTTTCAGACAAGCTTTGTTCAGCTCTGTGTAATCAATGCACATTCTCCAACTACACGTTGCCTTCTTCACCATCACCACGTTGGCTAGACACTTCGGGTCCCCGACACTCTCTTATGGATCCTGCCTCCAGTAACTTCTTGACCTTGGTCGATGTGGCTCAACTCGTCTCTTCTCCCAAGTGTCTCCTCTTTTGCTTTACTGGTTTGAGCTTAGGGTTTATGCCAAGCTTGTGTTCCATGGTGGACCTGTGAATATCGGGTATCTCATCCTGTCCGAAGGTAAAGATATCCTGGTATTCCTGCAGGAGTTTCGTTAGCTCTTCCTTGGTGGTCCAGTCCAGCTCGTCACCAAGGTATGTGACTCAATCTGGGCGAGAAGGGTCCAGTATGACCTCCACTTTTTCCCTGAAGGGTTTGGCTCGCTCTCTTTCCTCAATCCTCACGTTATCCACTTCTAGTGGGATGATGTCTACCATCAGACATTGCAATTCCTTCCCTTTCTCTTCTTTCATTGGAGTGGCTTCTTCTATCTTCACGATGATTCTGTCTTTAGGGATTTGCTTCTTTCTTTTCTTCGAACTGGTTTTGGCCAATACCACGGTCTTGGTCTAGGTGAGAGGTGACGTATTTTCGGCGGCGACCTTCTTATCGCTAAGGAACTGGACGTAGCAAGTCCTGGTAATCTTTTGATCACCGAGGACCTTCACCACTTCCCCGTTGTCCCTGTGGAACTTCAATGTGAGAAGCATCATGTTTGGCATCCTATTGGTTTTGTTCAGTGTTGGTCGTCCAAGGAGGACATTGTATGCCAAAGGGACATTGACGACGATGAATTCCGAGACAACACGTTTGGCTTTGTTCTTCGGCCCTATCCTCACTGGGAGTTGAATGCTTCCCATTGGCTGGACTTGGTTCCCGCCGAAACCTATTATAAGGTGAGTACTTTGTGTCACCTTATCCGACGTGTAGACTGAGCTCCATGTCTCTACCAGTACTCTCTTCACCATGGTGTTGGCTATCTTCAACTCAACGACGAGGGGGTCATCATGAGGGAATTGGAAAGGTCGCATGTCCGCCTTGTTGAAGACGATGGGCTTCCTGAACTTTGGAACTTCATGGATCAACATGATTTGGTCGAGGGACCTAAGATGGGTTCGCCTTGCCTTGTTTGTAAGGCCAGCTTCTGCCAAGCCATCTAAGATGATAGCCACCTTAGATGAAAGCCACCTCATATGAGTCGGAAGAGGACCCTTAGGCCGTAGGCTCAGCTGCCCCAGGTCCGGATGGACGGTGGTCATGCCCTTGTCTTTTTAGAAAGGAGTTGAGTTTCCCTTCCTTTGCTAGTTTCTCGCAGTGTGAGCCTAGTTCTCAACAGTGCTTCATACTATGTTCGTTCTCCTTGTGGTAGTGACAGAAAAAGTAACTCTTACCTATACCTTCATTCATTGGGGTTGGGTCGGGCAGTAACTTGTGGTCGCTTTTTGCCAAAATGGTTTCTTGGTTGCAATTCAAGATCCGATTCACTGTGGGGCTCTCTGCCATGTTCCTTTCGGGCTTTCCCTGCCCTTTGAATCCACTTTGACCTCCTCTCGTCAAATCTTTCTTCTTGAATTGGGGCTTCTCAATGGCTAAGGCTTCGACCTTTCTCCTCTCTTTCCTTGGTGACTTCGTCGATCTCTCATTGTTCGTCTTCTCCCATCGGCTCCCCCCATTCACCATATCTCAATCGGACCTCTCCCAGGCAGTGAAGAATTTGGACGAATAGGCTTGAACGAAAGGTAGGGTGAACTTCTCTTTCTTCAACTTCATGTGTTCAAAATCTTTAAGGATCTCGTTTCCCTTGATGATTCCTTTAACGTAAGCCATGCACGGTATCGTCTGATGGAGCTGTGTGATATCTACGCATTCATCTTTTAAGCATTTATCCTAGTCCTTTAGTGGCTCCTTTCTCCTCTATACAATGTTTAAGAGGTGTTTTGAGCACTTCTCGATCTTTTCGCACATCATGAAATTTTCCATGAAGATGCGGCAGAGCTCGTTGAATCTTGTGAATGTTATGACTTGGGAGGCTGTCTAGCCATATGAGGGCCCTTCCTTCCAATGTTCCGTCAAAGTGTCGAAAGTACGTTGTGTCATTCTTTTCTTGGGTCATCATTGCGGCCTCATAGGCCATCATCTGCTCTTGGGGGGATGTCATCCCTCTATACTTCTTCATCTTCCAAATATGAGAGTTTAGATTCAGGGGGTAAGCCGTGATTTCTTTGCTGAAAGGGACCTTCATGGTAAGGTCGGGGCTTATCTCCAACCCCCTGAAACTTTTCATGATGTTATCGTAGTCTCTCGCCCCTAGGCGGGTCATGACTGGCCCTCGTTGCCCTTGTAGTCTCTCGGCTTGCCTACGCCTTATGATTTCCATGACATCTTCTTTTTTAGGACTTTCTACCACCCTTCAGCCGCTCTTCTTCTCCTCCTCATTGCTTCAATTGAGGGTCATAGGTCTCCTATGCTCCTTTTTGGCTTTCCCGGTGGGAGGCCTTCGGCTTGCTCTTGGACCTTGAGGAGGAAGAGACGGATCTACTCAGGCAAAAGTGGGGGGTCTTTAGCACTTGGTTGGTTCGCGACTCTAGACCCTGGTTGCTCTTCGAGCGCTGAGCCCCTGCGGTGGGTGTCTGCTTCGAAGTGCCTTCATCTCGGCATTTCATCATCCCAATGTGATTCAGGATGTTCTCTAGAAGGGTCGTGCACATCTTGTTCATGTCCCCTAGGATGTTGGCCTGCAAGGCCTCCAGTTCCTCCCTCGTGACAGGGGCTGGGTGCCGCTTCGTCCTCCATTGGACAAGGCTGAGCGAGTTCCTTCTTCATGATTCGACATGGAGGTAGTTTTTTGTGGTTCAGGTGTTTGAATGTGTTTTTTGTTTCTCAATCTCATGCAACTTTGGCTAGCCACTCCCCACAGACGGTGCCAAATGTTTTGGGTATTTTTGGGTAAAGAGAGTGGACCCTTGAAGGCTCAAAGGGTTGTAAAACTGCAGCTGTATGAGATGAGGTGGACTCTGACGTGACTCTTCGAGAGAGGGGTACCTGCACAGAAAGCGCACGTCAACTGCCCTGGGTGTGGTCCGGGGAACGGTCCTCCGACGATCAAGTTAGTAAAAGGGGTTCTGAAAGGGTTTTCCTGAAGGGGCAAATACAAAGCTCTTTAGGGCCACCAAATCTTTCTTGGGAAACAAGAAAGAGTTGGATGCTCGAGAGAGAGAAAGTAACTGAGCTAATCGATCAGTTGTCAAGATCAATTCTTCCCTTCTTACCATTGATAGACGTGCATGCCTCCTATTTATACACATTTTCTAGGTGATGCTAAGGTTGCGGCTTGTCCATTGAGGAGGCGCCACATGGAAATTACTTTCCTGGGCTAGTAAAGATATGGGCCTTGAAGGCCGTCAATCAGGTCTGAGCATGTGCGCAACATGCGGTGTCATCATTGGAGACTTCTAGAATCTTCTACTTTCCCTCCTTCTCCCCAAGGAGGTGCTCTAGGGAATGAGTTGTCATCCTTACTGCATGCCCCATCATCGCTTTCTTCCTCGGTTACTTGGTTGGTGACTTCCTCCCCCCTTGTCGGGACCCTTCGTCCCCGAGAGGGGGGGGAGAACGCCTCAGGCCTGTGCACTGAGGATGCTTCATCTCGCTCTTGGGCTGAGAGCGAAGACCAGGTGCCAAAGGCTCAAAGAAAAGGAAAAGCCAAAGCCCATCTAACGAGGGTGGCCACTAGTCAGTCAATGAGAACCAGTGGACTGTTGACAGGGGGCCTAGTCAAGGGTGCGAATGTGGGACGAGACGGGTCCTAGTACGAAGTGGGCCGAAGAGATCCAAAGAAAGAAGTGGGGCCCAAGATGAAGCTGACCAAACAATTAGTGATCATGGATCTCATTTAAAAAGGAATTGTTGATCTCTTGCAAGAACACGAGATAAAACATCGAAGATCATCACCCTAAAGGACACAAACAAATGGCGTTGTAGAGGCCGCCAACAAAAACCTTAATACCATCTTCCAGAAGATGTGTGAAACCTACAAAGACTAGCCTAATAAGCTTTCTTTTGTGCTTTGGGGGTATGGAAGCACCTTCAAAACATCCACGGGCGCCACACCATACTCACTTCTCTCCGGCATGGAGGCAGTCCTTCCCATTGAGGTTGGGATACCTTCCCGAGACCAACTGGGTGAGAGAAAGATGTGAACATTTAGTCTTGTTAGATGAAAGGTGTCAAAGCGCCTTAAACAATGTTCAAATGTACTAAAGGAGAGTGGCTCCCGCCTTCAACAAAAAGGTACGACCACACTCGTTAAAAGAAAGGAATTAATTCTAAAGGAAAATCGAGCCCCCATACTAGACCCACGCGGTAAGTTTAGCCCTAATTGGTTAGGGTTGTACATCATTAAAAAGATCATTTTTGGAGGAGCGGTCTAACTCATGAATCTAGACGGATTAGAGTTTACACAACTAATGAACCTAGACCAAATAAAGAAATTATACGCATAAGTTCCCAAGCTTAAAACCGTTGACGCCCATATATTATATCTAAGATAATATTAGGCAGGCAAAAAAAAAACACAAAAAAAAATCCTTTACGTTTCGCTTGATTCCCATTCAGATACGTTGATAACCCCACAATGGCCCGGCCTATTAAAAAAAATCATCACCATCTTCGAATCGCTTTACATGAACTATATTTCACCTGATTCCAATTCGGATACATAGGTAACCCCAACAAGGGCCCGACTTATTCAAACAATACAAAAAAACACTTCTTTGTCATGTAATATATGCAAAATAACACACTGGAAGAATACACTAGGATTTATACGACGCCCATAGTGCAAAACCCCAAGTGTCGACTATGCACAACACTATGACCATAGCAAAAGATTTAAAATCCCTACTATGCTTTGGGTTATGCCCATAGTAGAAACTGTTTGGCTTTGATCATCTTTGCCTTCAATTTATCAAATATAGCTTAAACCAACTATAAAAATATATAAATTTGGGAAAGAAATTCTTTTTTCGGAAATTACAAAAAAAAATTGATGATCCATCACAACATTAATAGAGCAAAGGTGATAAAAAAAATTAAGGTTTCAATATTATTTTAGACCTTAATATATTAATGTTTCAGAAAGAGACAATATTCTCTTATTTCCGAAAAGATATAAAACTAAAGGAAAGGAGAAGAAACAATACCGTAAAATTAAAAATACAAGAACAAGCTGGGCCTATACCCAGCGATTATGACAATATTCGCTGGGTACCCAGCGATTTTTCAAATATTCGCTGGTTCTCCAGCGAAATTTCTAAAAGACACTGGAGACAAGCCTTCATGTTCCAAACAGAATGCTTTTTGGTGTATTCTGGTTCCAAAAAAAATAAAAAAATAAAAAAAGTTGGCTCAATCAGTTAGTAAAACATCAAAAAATCATCCTTGACCCAAATGGTCAATAAAATATTTTCTAACTCGGTTAGTCAATAAATGCCCAAATTCATATTATCCCGACTAGGGAAGTTGATAAATACCCTAATTCATATTGTTTTGACTAAGGTAGTCAATACATACCCAAATCCATCTTTTTCTTACTCGGGAAGTCAATAAAGCCCATATATTCCTACAAATATTCTTCCAATCCCAGAATGTCGATAAACTCCTACAAATATTCTTTAGACCCCAAGATTTCGATAATCTCCTACAAATATTCCTCCGGCCCCAGGATGTTGATAAACTCCTACAAATGTTCATCCAACCCCTGGTTGTCGATAAACTCCTACTAATATTCTTCCGACTCTAGGATGTCAATAAACTCCTACAAATATTATTGCGACCTCAAGATGTCGATAAACTCCTACAAATATTTTTCCGACCCCAAGAAGTCGATAAGCTCCTCTGAATTTTTATACCTTGACCTAGGACGTCGTTAAAAGCCTATGTACCCTAATTATTTAACAATGTCAAGAAAACTATCCTTCATAAAGGATAAGGGCCTATACCGTTAAGCATACAATTTCAGCTGCCCATTCGTTAAGCTAAATGTACTCAACACTTATGAAAAGATGAATACTTTGACCTTTGCCACTCCGTGCCTTGGTCAAAGTGGGGGCTTCTGCTGACACCTAATTAATGTCGCCCCAATGACCCTATGACCATAACTAGCTTAGGGAACCTTTCTTGGACATTTTTAGCACGCGAATTGATAAAAACCAAGGACAAACGAAATCTAAGGGCAAAATGGTCAATTCACTTAACCCTAGAGACTTTTAGATCCTTCTTCCAACCTTTCCCACCAAGGAAAGCCAAAGCTTAACATGTGAGAAAGTTCAAACGTCAGCGAAAATATACATTTATTCGCTGCATTCATAGCGATTATAGGCAAACTCGTTTGGAACCCAGTGAATATCCTCATATTCGCTGGGTAGTAGAGCAAATTTTCCCTTTATCCGTTGTCCATTAAACTTTCTTGACCGTTTCGTTCAGGCAGTCGGTTCAGTTTCCAGTGAATATCACCATATTCGCTGGAGACCAAGTGAATTTACCCATAATCGCTCCATGGTCCAGCACATTTCTTCATATTCGCTGGCCCTTGGTGCATTAAATTCACACACCGTATGCCTCCTTATATAAACCCCATGCAAATAATAACAAAAGGACATCTACATTCTGCGAAAATTCTCCCAGCAAATAGAAAATCCATTCTGTCAAATACTTTAGCATTTTGTTAAGATAATCTCCATATTTACTTTATATTACAAAGAATCCACACAAAAGCCAAGAAAATACAAAATTAAGCGTGCTAGAAATTCCGACAAAAATCTCGACCTAAGGTAGGCTCTTGAGGGTCCTCACACCCCAATGATCGTCTTGGGAAGGGTTTGCTAATTTTTCTTTATTTTTTATCCTTTTATTTCTATTTTTACCTTTTTATGTCATGAAATTAGAGAAAAAAATAATTTCAATATTAATTTCTTTAATTTTAGGCTTATATTTTATTTGTCTTTTTATCTTCATGTACACATAATTTTTTTTTATGTCATGTATTTAGAGTAATAACAATTCAATTTTATTTTCCTAAATATAATGACTTCATTTTCTTCTATATGTATATATTCATTTTCTATATTTTTTTCTTTTATTTTTGGCATTTTTTACTTTTTTTTAGTTTTGGCATTATATTCTGCCATTTTTTTCGACATTTGTCATTTTCTATTTATTTTTTCCCTTTTTTGTTTTCGGCATTTTTATTCTTTCATGTTTTGCATTTTTTCATTTTATTTTCTCTTGTATTATTTTTTTATTAAGTCACTAAATTCTACACAGTAATAATTTTAAAAGTAAGGATCAAAAGACTTTTATTGGTATTTTATTATTTATTATTTGACCTTGGTTGCTCATTCGGTAACATTTATCCCATGGGCATTTATTTGATTGTTTTTTTTTTTTTTTCAGATTTTGGACAAACTTGGATAGCATGCTAAAAGTGATAACCTAACTAGAAAATGAGTTACAAATGACTTAGATAACACTTAGGTTAACATACTTTTAATGGAACTAATTTGATTTACATAAACTTCCTAATTCGCAAGTAGTGGTCGTTTGTTGAAACGGATAAATTGGATGCATCCACATCCAATTTGTACCATTGCCCTCGAACTTGGACTCCAAAACACCCTATTTGTGCCATTTAGCACATAACAAAAATATAAAATTTTGACCCCCAAAACACGCACCATTTCCGTGGGGGTACGCGCGCCAATTTTTAACTTCCGCCACCTTTTCAAGCGGGGAGGCTGTGGACCCTACAGTAGTCAATGAAAGCCCATAATATTATCCCCTGGCTCACGACGTCAATAAACTTCTACAAGTACTATTTCCATCCTCAGGATATTGACAAACTTCTAGAAATATTATTTTCGACCCTAGGACGTCGATAAACTCCTCCAAAAATCATTTTGACCCCAGGATGTCGATAATACTATGTCTGCTTGTAGGAAGTCAATAAACTCCTACAAATATTAGTTTCAACCCCAAGGAGTCAATAAATGTCCTCCAAAAAAATCATTTTCCTGACATGAGATGTCAGAAAAGCCGACATATAATTATTGCTGACCCGAGTCAACTAGACTATCCTTTACGAGGGATAAGTGCTAGTACCCGAAACTGCACAATTTTAGCTACCTATCTGGTAAGCTAGTGCATTCAACACTTACAAAAAATGAATACTTTGACCTTCGCCACTACGTGCCTCAGTCAAAGTGGGGGCTTCTGTTGACACCTAAATAGTGTCACCCCTATGACCCAATGACGATAACTAGCCTAGGGAACTTTTTTTCTTGAACTAATTTAGCAAGCGGACGAATGAACCAGAGATTTGACGAAGTCTAATGGCAAAAGCATCCAAGCACGACTAGGCTTCTAGAATTATCCTATAACCTTGCGCTTCAAGGAAAGCTGAGGTTCCACCTGTGAAGAAGGGAAAAGGGCAACAAATATGCCTATATTCACTTCATTTACAGTGAAAATAGTGAAAATCGCTCCATACCCTATATTCTCTTGGCAATGTAACAAAAATTGTCCATATTGGCTGTCTGTTCAGTTGTCCTGACTATTTCTTCCAGACTGCGCTTTATTTCCCAGTGAATTTGCTCAAATTCGTTCCAAGCCTAGCGAATACCACTATATTCGCTGTATTTACAAGTGAATCTGGTATATTCAATGGCCACTGAAATTTTAAATTTGAGCACTAGCAAAGGGGAAAGCCTTGCCTATATAAAGCGTCATGCCCACATAACAAAGAATACACAGAAAACATAACACCACAATCCAA
>ONZA01015131.1:10502-22833 GCA_900322205.1 Kewa caespitosa | reverse complement strand
TAGCCTTAAAACGCTACTGATCGCTAAAAAGCATTAACTATGAACACAAATTACAATCGCGATTCTAAATAGTCGAAATCCAAGTGTGATTAAAATAATCAATTTGTTTATAAATAACCAGAACGAGAACCTATTTTACAAAATAATTTCAATTGGTTTTTCAATTCAAAGAGAAATAGGCTTAAAACACTATCGATCATTGAAAAGCGATAAATATAAAAAGCAATTGCAAGCACAATTATTAAAACTTGAAAGCCCAGTATGATATAAATTGTGAACATTACAAGAACATGTTCCCTTTTTAAAAAGTAGTTTCAATTGGTTCGTCAATTGAAAGAGAAAAACGCTTAATACGCCACAATTGTTAAAAACCAGTAAATATGAACAACAACTCAACCTGAAATTCTTGTCATTTTAAAGCCGAGTATGGATTTTATGATCAATATTGTTGATATCAAATAAGCATTACAATTTCAAAAATGTAGGTCTTATTCGTTCGTCAATTGAAAAAGAAATAGGATCGTTAAACAGCGTTAACTATAAAGCAATTGCAACCGTAATTCTTATTTTTTGAAGACAGAGTTCGAGTGAAATGATCAATATTTTCGGTATCTATTCTAATCATGTTTCAATCATAAAAATAGGTTCCATTGGTTGGTCGATTGGAAGAGAAATACGCTTAAAATGCTAATAATCGTTTAAAAGTGTCTAATATGAACCGCAATTGCAATCGCAAGTATTATTGTTGAAATCCTATGATCATTAAAATAATAGAATTGTTTATATCTAACCATAACTTGATGCAATTTTAAATAATAGTTTCAATTGCTTCATTAATTCAAAGAGAAATAGGCTTAAAATGCTAACGATCGTTAAAAAGCGTTAAATGTGAACACAAACTCCAACCACGATTCTTAATATTCGATAGCCAAGTTTGATTAAAATAATCAATTCTGTTTATAACTAACAACAAGGAGATCCTTTTTTACAAAATAATTTCAATTGGCTTTTCATTTGAAAGAGAAATTGGCTTAAAACACTATCGATCGATAAAAAGCGATAAATATAAAAAGCAGCTGCAACCACAATTCTTATAAATTGAAAGCCCAGTATGATATGAATGATCAATATTTGTTGTGTATAACCATAACATGTTCCTTTTTTAAAAAAAAAAAAAATTGCTTCAATTGGCTCGTCAATTGAAAGAGAAATACGCTTAATACGCCACAATTACTAAAGAGCAGTAAATACGAACAACAACTCAACCCGAAATTCTTGTTATTTTAAAGCCGAGTATGTCTTTTTTGATCAATAATGTTGATATAAAATCAGCAGTTTTTCAATTTCAAAAATGTAGGTCTAATTGGTTCGTCAATTGAAAAATAAATAGGCTTAAAACGATGAGGATCGTTAATTAGTTTTAACTATAAAGCAATTGCAACCGTAATTCTTAATATTTCAAGACAGTGTTTGACTGAAATGATCAATATTTTTGGTATCTATTCAAATCATATTTCAATCATAAAAATAGGTTCCATTGGTTCGTCGATTGGAAGAGAAATAGGCTTAAAATGCTAATGATCGTTTAATTTCGTTTAATATGAACCGCAATTGCAGTCGCAAGTATTATTGTTTGAAAGCCTAGGATCATTAAAATAATAAAATTGTTTGTATCTAACCAGAACCTGATGAAATTTTAAATCGTAGTTTCAATTGCTTCATCAATTGAAAGAGAAATTTGCTTAAAACGCTAACGATCATTAAAAAGCGTCAAATAGGAAAGCCAATTGCAACTGCAATTTTAAATAACTGAAATCTCAGTATGATGAAAATAATCAGTTTTTATGATACCTAACCAGAATGACATCTAATTTTACAAAATAATTTCATTACTTTTTGGAAAGGGAAATAGACTTAAAACACGATCGATTGTTAAGAAGCGTTAAATATGAAGAACAATCCCAACCGTAAATCTCCTTACATGAAAGCCAATCATGGTTAAAATCATACAATTGTATTTTTCTAACCAGATAAATATCCAATTTGAAAAAAAAAAGTTTCAATTTATTTACCAATTGAATGAGAAATACGGTTATGACGCCAACGATCGTCAAAAAACATTAAATATGAAAAGCAATTGCGATGGAAATTCTTTTTATCGTACACCCAAGTATGATTGAAATGATCATATTTTTTGGTATGAAATCTGAACATGTTATCTTTTGATAAAATAGTTTCAATTGGTTAGTCAATTTTAAGAGAAATATGCTTAAAACATAAACGATCGTTAATGAACTTTAAATTAGGACAGCCACTGAATTTGCAATTCTCGTTATTTGAATTCTGTGTGTGATTAAAATGATAAGTTTTTGTTGTATATAATTAAATGATTTTCTTTTTTAAAAAAATTTGCAATTGGTTCGTCAAATGANNNNCCAATATGCTGAAAATGCTAACTATCGCCAAAAAGCGTTAAATGTGAAAAGGCATTGCAATCACAATTCTAATTATTTCAAAGCCTAGTGTGATTGAAATAATCAATAATTTTTAATTCTAAACATAACATGCTCCTATTATAAAAAATAGTTATAATTTGTTAGTCAATTGAAAGAGAAATACGCTTAATACAATAACAATTCCTAAAAAGCGTTAAACATGAAACACAATTGCGACCGTAATTAATTTTATTTAAATGTCAAATATGATTGAAATCATCAAAATTTATAATACCTAACCTAAACATGATAAAAACTCTGAAAATAACTGCAATTGATTCGTTAATTGAAAGAGAAATAGGCTTAAGACGCTAACGATCGTTAAAAGCATTAAATATGAACACAAACTACAACCACATTTCTATATATTCGAAAGCAAAGTGTGATTGAAATAATAAATTTTGTTTATAACTAACTAGAACGAGATTGAATTTTACAAAATAATTTAAGTTGGCCTTTCAATTAAAAGAGAAATATGCTTAAAACACTATCAATCTGTAAAAAGCGATAAATATGAAAAGCAATTGCAACCGCAATTCTTATAATTTGAAAGCCCTGTTTGATATACATGATCACTATTTGTTGTGTATAACCAGAGCGTGTTCAATTTTTGAAAAATAGTTTCAATTGGTTCGTCAATTGAAAGAGAAATACACTTAATACGCCACAATCTTTAAAAAAAAAAGTAAATATTATCAAGAACTTAAGCCGAGTATGATTTTATGACGAATATTGTTGATATCAAATGAACAGTTTTCCAATTTAAAAAATGTAAGTCTACTAGGTTCGTCAATTGAAAACAAAAAAGGCTTTAAATGTTGAGGATCGTTAAACATGGGGTTAATCATAAAAGCAATTGCAAACGTAATTCTTATTATTACAAAAGGGAGTTCGATTAAAATTATCAATATTTTTGGTACCTGTTCCAATCATGTTTCAATAATAAAATAGGTTATATTGGCTTGTCGATTGAAAGAGAAATTGGCTTAAAACGCTGACGATCGTTTAATAGCGTTAAATATGAACCGCAATTGCAATCACAAGTTTTATTGTTTGAAAGCCTAGGATCACTAAAATAACTGTAATTGTTTATCTCTAACCATAAGATGTTGCAATTTTGAATAATATTTTTAATTGCTTCTTCAATTGAAATGGAAATACGCTTAAAACGGTAACGATCGTTAAAAAGCGTGAAATAGGAATACAATATACAAACGCGATTTTTAATATTTGAAATCCGAGTATGATGAAAATAATCAAATTTTTTGATAACTAACCAGAATGAGATCCAATTTCACAATATAATTTAAATTGCTTTTTCAATTGAAAGGGAAATACACTTAAAACACTATCGATCGTCAAGAAGCGTTATATATGAACAGCAATTGCAGCTGCAATTCTTCTTACTTGAAAGATGATTATGGTTAAAATCATCAAATTATTTCTTATCTAACCATGACTATCCAATTTAAAAAAATAGTTTCAATTGATTTGCCAATTGAATAAGAAATACGCTTCTAACGCTAACGGTCGTCACAAAGCGCTAAATAAGAAAAGCAGTGGCAACAAAAATTCTATTTATCGTGAAGCCAAGTATAATTGAAATGATCAATTTTTTTTGTATCTAATCTAAACATGTACCCTTTTCATAAAATAGTTTCAATGGATTTGCCAATGGAATAAGAAATACGTGTATAACGTTAATGATCATCAAAAAGCGTCAAACATGAAAAGCAATTGCAACAGAAATTCTTTTTATCGCAAAGCCATGGATGATTAAAATGATAAATTTTGTTGGTATATAATCTGAACATGTTCTCTTTATATAAAAGAGTTTCAATTGGTTAGTCAATTTTAAAGAGAAGTACGCTCAAAACGCAAACGATCATTAAATAAGCGTTAAATCAGACCTGCCATTGCATTCGAAATTCTCTTCATTTAAAAGACATTTGTGATTATATTGATAATTATTGGTGGTATATAATGTAATAATGTATGGATATTAATAAAAGTTGCAGTGGGTTCGTCTAGTGAAAGACAAATAGGCTTAAAACGCTAACGATCGTCGAAAAGCCTTAAATGTGAAAAGACACTGCAACCGCAATTCTAATTATTGCAAAGCCTAGTGTGATTGAAATATTAAATATTTTTGAATTATTAACATAACATGATCCTATAATAAAAAGCAGTTGTAATTTGTTCGTCAATTGAAAGAGAAATACGCTTAAAACAATAACGATCGTTTAAAAGCGTTAAACATGAAAGGCAATTGCGACCCCAATTCATTTTATTTAAAAATAGAAAATGACTGAAATCATTAAATTTTGTGGTAAATAATCCAAACATGATCCAACTTTTAAAATTACTGCAATTGATTCATCAATTGAAAGAAAAATAGGCTTAAAACGCTAACGATCGTTATAAAGCGTTAAATATGAACACAAATTACAACCGTGATTCTCAATATTCGAAAGCAAAAAGTGATTAAAATGATCAATTTTGTTTATAACTAACCAAAATGAGATCCAATTTTAAATAATAATTTCAATTGGTTTTTCAATTGAAAGAATAATACGCTTAAAACATTATCCATTTTTATGAAGCGATAAATATAAAAAGCAATTACAACCGAAATTCTTATAATTTGAAAGCCCACTTTGATATAAATGATCAATTTTGGTCGTGTATAACAAGAACATGTTCCATTTTTGAAAAACAGTTTCAATTGGTTCATCAATTGAAAGAGAAATGCTCTTAATAGGCCACAATCGTTAAAAAGTTGTAAATGTGAACAAATCAACATGAAATTCTTGTTATTTTAATGCCGAGTATGGATGTTATGATCAATATTATTGATATCACATCAAAAAATTTCCAATTTCAAAAATGTAGGTTTGATTGGTTAGTCAATTGAAAAAGAAATAGGATTAAAATGATGAGGATCATTAAACATCGTTAACTATAAATGCAATTGCAACCATAATACTTATTATTTGAGAAAGGACTTCGAATGAAACGTTCAATATTTTTGATATTTGTTTAAATCATGTTTCAATCATAAAAATAGATTACATTGGTTTGTCGATTGAAAGATATATAGGCTTAAAATGCTAACGATCACTTAATAGCGTTAAATATGAACCGCAATTGCAATCGCAAGTATTATTGTTTGAAAACCTAGGATCGTTAAAATAATCGTAACTATTTATATCTATCTAGTTCATGATTCAATTGTAAATAATAGTTTCATTTGCTTTATCAATTGAAACAGAAATACGCATAAGACGCTAACGATTGTTAAAAAGCGTCAAATAGGAACACCAATTGCAACCGTGTTTTTTAATATTTGAATCCAAGTATGATGAAAGTAATAAGTTATATTTATAAAAATCCAGAATGATATCCAATTTTACAAATTAATTTTAATTGCTTCTCCAATTGAATGAGAAATAGACTTAAAACACTATCGATCGTTAAGAAGCGTTAAGTATGAACAGCAATCGCAACCGCAATTCATCTTACTTGAAATATGATTATGGTTAAAATCATCAAATTAGTTTTTTATAACCAGAACACTATCCAATTTGAAAAAGTAGTTTCATTTGATTTGCCAATTGAATAAGAAATACGCTTATAACGCTAACGATCGTCAAAAAGTGTTAAACATGAAAAGCAATTGCAAAAGAAATTCATTTTATTGTAAAGCCAAGTATGATTGAAATGATAAATTTTGTTGGTATATAACATGAACATGTTCTTTTCTTATAGAATAGTTTCAATGGGTAGTAAATTTAAAGAGAAATACGCTTGAAACGCAAACGATCGTAAATCAGACAGCCATTGCATTCGCAATTCTCGTTATTTAAAAGCTGTATGTGATAAAATTGATAAATATTTGTGGCACATAATGATGTAATGTTTTCATTTAAAAAAAAAATTAAGTTGGTTAGTCAACTGTAAGACAAATAGGCTTAAAACGCTAACGATCGCTAAGAAGCGTTAAATGTGAAAATCAATGCTGTTGTGGAATATCACATCTGGAGAGCAAGGAATGAAGCTGTCTTGAACTTGAATGTTCCTGGACCATATCAAGTTTTGAAGCATATTCAGTTTGACTTCAGGAGTAGATTGAATAGAATCAAGCCACAAAAAAATTCTAGTGAGGATGATGCATGGTTTAGAGCTCTTTTTTGTGTATAAGATCTTTGTATAGATTTTGGTGTTGGAAGGGATATTTCCCTGGTTAGTGTTTGTACATGGTGCTTTTCTCAGTATTACAATTACTACTTACTAAAAAAATTAAGAAATAGGAACACCAATTACAACCGCGATTTTTGATATTTGAAATCTGAGTATGATGAACATAATCAATTTTGTTGATAACTAACCAGAATGAGATTAAATTTACAAAACAAATTCAATTCCTTTTCCAATTGAAAGGGAAATAGACTTAAAACCCTATCGATTGTTAAGAAGCGTTAAATATTAATAGCAAGTGTAGCCGCAATTCTTCTTATTTGAAAGCCGATCATGGTAAAACTCATCAAATTGGTTGTTTTCTAAACAGAACACTATCCAATCTGAATTAACAAAAAACATTCAATTTATTTTCCAATTGAATGAGAAATACGCTTATAACACTAAGAATCGTCAAAAAGCGTTAAACATGAAAAGCAATCTCAACATAAATTCTTTTTATCAAAAAGCCATGTATTATTGAAATGATCAATTTTGTTGGTATCTAATTTGATCATATTCTCTTTTTATAAAATAGTTTCAATTGGTTAGTCAATTTTAAAAAGAGAAATATGAATAAAATGCAAACGATCATTAAATAAGCGTTAAATCAGACCTACCATTGCATTTGAAATTCTCGTTATTGAAAAGTCTCTGTGATTAAATTGATAAATATTGGTGTTATATTGTTAATTAATCTTTTGATTTCAAAAAAATTTGCAATTGGTTGGTCAACTGAAAGATAAATAGCGTTAAATGTGAAAAGACATAGCAACTGCGATTCTAATTATTTTAAAACCTAGTGTGATTGAAATAATAAATGTTTTTAAATTCTAATAATAATATGATCCTATTATAAAAAAAAATTATAATTGGTTCCTAATCAAAGAGAATTACGGTTAAAACAATAACGATCGATAAAAAGCGTCAAACGTGAAAGGCAATTGCGACCGTAATTAATTTTATTTAAAAGTCGAATATGATTGAAATCATTAAAATTGATGGTACCTAACCAAAACATGATTCAACTCAGAAAATAACTGCAATTGATTCATTAATTGAAAGAAAAATAGGCTTAAAACGCTACCGATCGTTAAAAAGAGTTTAATATGAACACAAATTACAACCGCGATTCTGAATATTTGTTAGCCAAGTGTGATTAAAATAGTAAAATTTGTTTATAAGTACCACAATGAGATCCAATTTTACAAAATATTTTCAATTGGTTTTTCAATTGAAAGAGAAATTACTTAAAACACTGTCGATCGTTAAAAAGAGATAAATATGAAAAGCAATTGCAACCACAATCCTATTAATTTGAAAGCCCAGTATGATGTAAATGATCAATATTGGTTGTTTATATCCAGAAGATGTTACATTTTCAAAACATTGTTTCAATTGGTTCCTCAATTGGAAGAGAAATACGCTTAATTTGCCACAATCGTTAAAAAGTAGTAAATATGAACAACAACTGAGCCTGAAATTCTTGTTATTTTAAAGTAGAGTATGGATGTTATGATCAATTTTGTTGATATCAAATATACCTTTTTACAATTTCAAATATGTTGGTCTACATGGTTCTTCAATTGAAAAAGAAATAGGCTTTAAACGATGAGGATCGTTAAACAGCGTTAACTATAAAAGCAATTGCAACCTTAATTCTAATTTTTTGAAAACGGAGTTTGACTTAAATGATCAATATTTCTGGTATCTTTTCAATTCGTGTTTCAATCATAAAAATAGGTTCTATTGGTCCATCGATTGAAAGAGAAAAAGGATTGAAAAACTAACGATCGTTTAACAGCGTTAAATATGAACCGCAATTAATAGCGTTAAATAAAAACAGCTATTGAAAGCAATTAATTGAAACCCTAGAGAGAGAAACTCTCTCCTCTCTCTAACTACTACACCTTGTTTTCTGCTCCTCAGCCGCCATGGCACGGAGAGCAAGGGGAAGGGGTCGTCCTAGTAGGAATAATTCAGGGTCTAGGTCTTGTAATCAGCAACATTCTAAAAATTCTCAAAAAAACTCAACTGATTAATGGTGCAACTCACGAGGGTGAACAAAGTAAGGCTAAAAATGCATTGGCAAGTCAGGGCACTGTTCCTTTGGATCTTCTCTCTTCATCATCGACTGTGGTTACTCCGGAGAGGGTGCAAGATGTGATCTTGTCAGAAGATGAGTCGCTGAGAGTGCTACAGCAACAATCTGCTGCTAGACGAGAGATTAGTACGTGGATTTCTGTGATTCATGCTCCTGAAGGTGTTGGTAGTCCTCTCAAACCTATTGATGAGGCTAGGCGTGTAGAGTCAAGTGTGGTAAATGAGGAGCCTTTGCAACTTGAACCACAGGAAAGGGTTGAGGATGCAGTGGATGATTCAGATGTAGGTAAGGTTTTGCTTAAAATATCGCTTGCTGACATCCAAAGTGAGGTTGAATTTTGGCAGAATGCTCTTGTATGCTATGTTTTGGGGGCCAACCCTCCTCATGGGGTGATGGAGGGGTTTTGCAGGAGGATATGGGGCAAGTATGGTGTTGACAAAGTTTCTTTACTGCCAAAAGGTATCTTTTTGGTCAGGTTTGAAACAATGGAGGGAAGGAATGGTGCCATGGAGACGGGGTTTCGGATGTTTGATAAAAAGCCCCTTATTGTCAAGCCATGGGACCCTGAAATGGACCTTAGGCAAGAAGATATCAAGATTGTGCCAGTGTGGATTCACCTACCAGGTCTTGACTTGAAGTACTGGGGGAGGAATGTGCTCATGAGGCTCGCTGATCAGGTAGGGAAAGCAATCAAACTGGACAAGGCTACTAAAGCAAAGGAGAAATTAACCTACGCTCGTATTTTGGTAGAAGTTAAACTGGATCAGGAATTTCCTGACGAGATTTAGTTTGAAAATGAGCTAGGGTTTTGTGTTGCCCAGTCTGTTGAGTATGAATGGAAACCTGTCCTTTGCACAGCATGTAAGGGTTATGGACATGAAGCTGCTGCTTGTAAGGAAAAAGTTTCTAAGCAATGGGTTCCAAAGGCCAAACCAGTCCCTGTGGTAGATGCTGAGGGTTTTCAAAGGGTGGGAGGCAGAGGGAAGGAAGTGATTCAGGAGGTTGACACTGTGGTGGTTCAAAATAAGTTTGCCTCTCTTGGGGTACCAGACCAAGGGTGTGATGAGGATGAGGGTGCTTTAGATCCTAGGTCTCTTGAAGGGGTTGCAGTGCCTATAGAGAGGGGGTTGCATGAGAGGGGTGAGTGCAGCAAAGAGGCTGAACACTCTTTTGCGCCTCATCATGAACTGCATCTGTAGTTCGAATGTAAGAGGCCTCAATAGACCCACTAAGCAGCAAGAGGTTGGAAAATTCCTTTTTGCCAACAAGGTGGGTCTTGTAGGTCTTTATGAGACTAAGGTTAAGCCATCTAAATATAAAGCTGCTTACCTTAGGTTTGCTGGGGAGTGGAGTTTAGTAACTAATAATTCCTGTCATCCTAATGGCAGAGTCTGGGTGATGTGGAGGCCTGGTCTTTTCCAGGTTGATGTTATTCAAATTGATGCACAGTTCATTCATTGTGCTGTGACTCATAGAGGGTTACATCTGGCTTTCTTTTGTACCTTTGTGTATGGCTTAAACGTTGATTCAGATATGGAGCCTTTATGGCAGGCTTTAAAGCAGATTAGCAGTGGTATGTCTAGTCCTTGGTTAATTTGTGGGGATTTTAATAATGTCCTTCATCTTAATGAGAGAATTGGTGCAGCTGTATCTTTAGCTGAGGTGGCCTCCTTTAGATATTGTGTCCATTGGTGTGCTGTGCAGGATGTGAAGAGTGCTAGGGCATTTTACACGTGGAATAATAAACGAGAAGCTGAGAAGAGGATTTACAGTAAAATTGATAGGGTGTTGGCTAATGACAATTGGTTCATGGCTATGCCTAATACTATAGCTAATTACCTTCCAGAGGGGTTGTTTGACCATTGTCTAGTGGTTATTTCAGTTTGCCCTGGCCTTGATGCAGGTAAGAAGGCTTTTAAATATTTCAACATGTGGGGTAGGTGGCTTGGTTTTGTTCAGAAGGTCAAAGCAGCATTGGATGCACAGCTGTATCATGGTGTTCCTATGTACCAGTTGGTGATGAAGATGAAAGGTTTAAAGCAGTTGTTTAAAAGCTTTAAAGAGTTGTGTGCTCATGACATAGAAAAAGCTGCCCATATAGCAAAAGCTAAGTTGGAGAGAGTTCAGATGGCCTTGCAGATTGACCCTGTTTATATGGACCTTATTTCCAAGGAGAATGCAGCAACTCAGAGTTATAAGGTGTTGAGACCTGCCTACCTATCCTTTCTCAAGCAGAAAAGTAAATTGCACTGGTTGGAGGCAGGTGATGAGAATACTAGCTATTTCCATAGGTGTATCACAAGCAGAAGGCAAACTAATAGTGTGTACACCATCCTAGATACTGAGGGTAGAGTCCATTCTGACCCAGGCAGTGTTGCTAATGCCTTTGTGGGGTACTATAAGCAATTGCTGGGTACAAAGAGAAGTAGCAGGGAGCAGGTGAGTAGTGCTATAGTTGAGCTAGGGCCGGTTCTGAATGCTTCTCAGCAATCTATGCTCATGAGAGAGGTCACAGATGATGAAATTCATCAAGCTCTTTTTGCTATTCCTGGGGATAAAGCCCCTGGCCCAGATGGGTTCAGCAGCCAATTTTTCAAGGATGCTTGGGATGTTGTTGGTCAGGAGGTGTGCACAGCAGTGAAGAACTTTTTTGCTACTGGTAAACTCTTGAGGCAGATTAATGCTACTTCTCTCACTCTTATCCCTAAGCATAATCATGCAGTGTCTATGACTGATTATAGACCCATTGCTTGCTGTACTATCATTTATAAGTGCATCTCCAAAGTTATTTGCAACAGGTTGAAAATGGTGCTCCCAGGCATTATCAGTGAGTCTCAAAGTGCCTTTGTTGCAGGCAGGTCTATAGTCAAAATGTTATGGTGTGTCAGGATTTGGTGAAGCACTATACAAGAAAAGCTACTTCCTCAAGATGTACCTTTAAAATTGACTTGCGCAAGGCTTATGATTCAGTTGATTGGGAGTTTTTGAAGGAGATGCTGGTCTTGTTGAAGTTCCCCTCTGACTGGATTCATTTGGTCATGACTTGTGTTTCTACACCTTTCTTCTCAATGGGTATTAATGGCTCTTTGCATGGGTTCTTTGCTGGCAAGAGGGGGTTGAAATAGGGTGACCCTTTGTCCCCCCTTTTGTTTGTCATTTGCATGGAGTATTTGTTTAGGGTACTGAAGCATGTGGGGCAGCGTGATGGGTTTGTTTTTCTTCCTCAGTGCAAATTTTTGAAACTCAATCACTTGTGCTTTGCTGATGATTTGCTCATGTTTTGTGGAGGTGATTTCAAATCAGTAGTCCTTATGGTGAGGGGTTTTGATACCTTTTCCAGTGCTTCTGCCTTAGAGGCAAATGTTGACAAGTCTGCTATGTACTACTGTAATATAAATCAAAGCACCTTGGCTCAAATTCTAGATTTTTCTTGGTTTAGGCTTGGAGATATGCCTTTCAAATATCTGGGGGTTCCCATCTCTGGTTTCAGGCTAAC
>ONZA01015123.1:20366-41719 GCA_900322205.1 Kewa caespitosa | reverse complement strand
CAGCTTTGCGGACGTGCTGATGCTCCTCTGACGGCTTGAACTCTACCTGTCAGGCTGGAATTTTTGGAGGCCTAACACCTTTGTTACTGACCATGAACCCGAGGAACTTCCCTCTCGAACTCCGAATACGCACTTGCTGGGTTGAGCTTCATTTCATTCTTCCTCAGGGTCTTGAAGCTTTCCCTTTGGTCATCCACATGATTGGATGATTCGACGCTCTTCGTGATCAGATTGTCAACATATGCTTCCAAGTTTCTGGCTATTTGGTTCTTGAAGATATTTTGTACTAGCCGATGAAAAGTAGCTCTTACATTCTTTAGGCCGAATGGAATCATCTTGTAACAGAAGACTCCTTCGTCTGTGATGAAGGAAGTAGAGCTTTGGTCCTTTTTGCTCATGAAGACCTGATGATATCTTGAGAAGACGTCCATGAAGCTGAGTAGCTCGTGGCCACTGGTGGAATCAACCAAACGGTCTATCCGCGGGAGTGGGAAATGGTCTTTCCGGCAAGCTTTGTTTAGATCAGTGTAATCTACGCACATTCACCATGCCCCATTTGCCTTCTTGACCACTACCACGTCAGCTAGCCACTTCGGGTATTTGCATTCATTGATGAATCCTGGTTATAGGAGCTTTTGCACCTCCCTAGCCGTAGCTCTGCTCCTTTCTTCCCCGAGGTGTCTCTTTTTCTGTTTTACAGGCTATATCTTCGGATTGATTCTGAGGTTGTCCTCCATGAGCCGCCTGCTGATTCCTGGCATTTCGTCAGGGGCGAAGGCAAATACATCTTAGTATTCTCAGAGGAGTTCAGAAAGGTTGAACCTTGTGGTCTCTTCAAGGTCGTCACCGAAGTACGTGATGCGCTCTAGCCGAGAAGGGTCTAGGATGACCTCCACTTTTTCACTGAAAGGCTTCACCCTCTCCCGTTCTTCAATCCTTGCATCGAGCAGTTCGGCTGATGGGGTGTCTATCATTAGACACTGGATTTCTCTCCCTTTGTCTAAAGGCTTGTCTTCGATAGGAGATGCCGCTTGGTGCACGTCACTTTCCCTTTTTCTTTTCTTCGGCTTGGGTTCTTTGTTGGTCGTGTGAGGTTCCTTCTTTCTTTTGTTGAGGCACTGAATGTAGCAAGCTCGTGCAGTTTTCTGATCTCTGCATACTTTGCCAACTTCTCTATCATCCCAGTGGAACTTCATAGTCAACAGTACCATGCTGATGTGTGTGTTGATCTTATTGAGGGAGGGTCATCCTAGCAGAATGTTATAAGACAAGGGAACCTTGACCACCAAGAACTCGGACACGATGCGTTTTGCCTCATCCTTAGTTCCTATTTGCAGAGGGAGCTGAATGCTTCCCACTTGGATGACCTGATTTCCTCCAAAGCCGACCACATGGTGACTGATAGGTAGAACCTTCTCCGCCGAGTAGCCGAGGTCTTTGAGACACCCGTATGTGATGACATCCACTGAACTTCCAGTATCCACGAGTACTCTTCTCACGAGGGTGTTCTCCACCTTCACGTCGATAACCAGCGGATCATCGTGGGGATACTATAGTGGACGCGCATCGGATTCGTGAAAGTAGATAGATTTCCCAAACTTGGGAACTTCCTCGACCAACAGGATTTGATCGAGGGATCTCAACTGAGCTCGTCTTGCTTTGTTGGTGAGACCTCCCATGGTCGGACCACCTGAGAGGACTGCAATTTCGTAAGAATCTGAGGCGGAGGCAGAGCTATCTCCTGCCCCCTAGTTCGGCGATGCAAAGGTTGCAATCGTGCATTTGTGAAATGAGGTAAGCTTGCCTTCCTTGGCTAGGGCTTTGAAATGGCTGCCGAGCTCCCTGCAGTACCTCGTGCTGTACCCGTTAGCCTTGTGGTAGTGGCAGAAGAAGTAGCTTTTGTTGTTATCCTTCATGGGGGTTGGGTTGGGAAGAATTTTTGGATCTATTTTTGCCAATACTTCTTCTTGATTGCAATTCAAAATTTTGTTACCGCGGGGCTCTCGAGGGTCTTTTTGTCGAATTGTCTCTTCGTCCCCGATTTCCCTTCTTTGCCGCAGTTTGTCGGGCCCTTCTTGAACTTTGGCTTCTCAAAGTTTAGTGTCTCGACCCGTCATTCCTCCTTTTTCCCATGCTGAGTTCCTCGGCTATCCCTGAACTTATCGATTCGGTAACTTCCCGTGATCATATCTCTTCTCCATCTCTCCAGGGCGGTGAAGACCTTGGATGACTAAGCTCGAACAGAGGAAAGGGTCAGCTTTTGGCCTTGGAGTTTCATGTGCTCGAAGTCCTGGAGGATTGCTACCTCGGATGATGCCTTTAATGTACGCAGTGCATGCAATGAAGGGGTCCAACTTGGTTATCTCCAAGCACTCATCGTTGAACCTCTCATCGTAGTCCTTCATGAACTCATTCTTTCCTTGCGTGATGTTGAAGAGATCTTCGGAGCACTTTTCCATTTTTCGCAAGTCATGAAGTTCTCACGGAAGATTTCACAGAGCTCTTCATTACTATGCACACTATTCCGAGTTAGATGATTTATCCATTTACATGCTGTTCCTTCCAACGTTCCTACGAAGTGACGGCACATGGTAGAGTTATTCCGGATCTGAGTCATCATGGCTACATCGTAGGCTAAGATGTGTTCCTTCAGGGACAGACTCCCATTGTACTTCTTGATTTTCCCAATTTTCGTGTTGAGACTGATGGGGTATTCCATGATCTCTTTGCTGAAAGGGACTCGCATGTTGAGATCCGAAGTGTCTCCCAGAATGGAGCACTTTCTAGGAAGCGCATGAATGCCTCCTAGGGATCCGACATACTTTTCTTTGTTCCGATCTTCTTTCTTCTTCTTTGCTTTCCGGATCCTCACAAAATTTATGAGGTCGTCCGACTCTTCCTTGTGGGCTAGCCTAGCTCTTTCTCTCCTAATTCGATCGAGCTCATGTCGTAGGTCGGAGTTAGCTTTCCCCGAGCTCTCTACGGACCGGTGGCTCTTTTGGCTCGAGCTCTTTCCCTAAAGATGGGAATCGGACGAGCCAGACTGGTTGAATTGAAAAGGAGAGGATTTGAGGATGTGATTCGACTTCGAGGTGTCGTGCCCTTCAAGGTCAAGGATGTCCTTCGACGGGATCTTGCTCTCGGCGAGTTTTCTTGCTTCGTCGCGGTCTTTGCTTCCTCGGATAGTATCCCGTAAGGTGATACACATCTTCTTCATGTTGTTCATAATGTTCGCATGGAACGCGGAGAGCTCTTCTCCTGTCACCGATCCTGGGGGAGGAGGGGGGTTTCTTCTTGATGAACTTGCAGAGGCTGAATTGTGGTGCGACATATCATGGATGGGTGAAGGTGTTTGGATGTGTTTGCTATTCCTTAGTCTCATGCAACTTCTAATCGTCCACTCCCCACAGGTGGTGCCAAACATTTGGGGGTTTTTCTGGGGGGTCAAAGTGGTCCCTTGAAGCTTAAAGGGTCAAAGTGCCAGAGGGTTTCTTGAAGAAGTAAGGACATCTGAGGGCTCTTCTGGAGATACGAGGTGACGTGCAAAAGAGAAAGGGTGAACTTCCCCTGGCGAGGTCTAGGGATCGTTCCTCCGATGCCAAAGTAAGTTCGTGATACCTGATAAAGATATTGGCCACGTGAGAGGCCAAGGGGTGAATAGAAAGTACGAAGGAGTACTTCGGACCCAGATACTCTGAGAAGGGGTACCGGGAGAGAAGCACAATAAATTCGTAATTAAATGTGAAGATGATTTGTGTGTTACCTCCTTGGAATGTGTGCAAGTCCCTTTTATAGGACCTTTGACCTTCCAATTTCTAGCTAGGGTTTGGATTCTACTTGACAGCGCCTCCACTGGGACGGCGGCCCCTTCTTGGGCCCTTACTTGGCCCATAACCTTCTTCCCTTTCCGGAATGGCTCGCCCTATCAGAGCAAATAAGGAAAAGAGGGTGAAGCTATCTGTTCCTCCTCTAGGAGGGAGGCGGTCCTCCTAGGGGAGGGGTAGTGCCTCATGCTCGTTCTTGATAGGCCGTGAGTTGACGAAGATGCCCCTTGAAAAGGCACAGGCCAGTGGTCAAGAAATTTTTTGTGAAATGGGCCCAAAAACATGGGTTCATATAGGATCGAAAAATTTAATGCACCACAGCCCAGCGAATATGACTAAATTTGCTGGGACATGTAGTGATTATGCCTATATTCGGTCAGTGCCCAACAAATATGGTGATTTTTGCTGGAAACCGAACCATTCATCTGGGTGAAATGGTCAAGAAAGCTCAACAAACAACGAAAATGAGAAATATTCATTTCAAAACCCAGCAAATATGGTGACATTCGTTGGTTTCCTAGCGATTCTGGGCAAATTCTCTGAGTGGGCAACAAATATATGTGTAATCGTTGGCGTTTTAACTTTCTCGTGCGTTAAGCTTTTGCTTTCCTTGGCTGGCAAGGTTAAGGGAAGGAGCTAGAAGCCCTTAGGGCGAGGTGTAATGACCATTTGCCCTTGCACTTTGTTTGACCTCGGTTTTTATTAATTAGCGTACTAAACATATTCAAAAAAGGGTCCTGAAGCTAGTTATCGTCATATGGTCATAGGGCGACACTATTTTGGTGTCAACAGTAAGATATTACTTGAGTAAGAAATTCCTTGAGTATGAGATGTGCTATTCCACTTTAGAAAAGACGTGTCTTTCTATAACATGGGAAACAAAAAAACTGAGACACTATATGCTCCTTCATATAGTACATATAAGGTCTCGAGAAGACTCATTAAAACACATCTTCTAAAAGCCCATACTAGCGGAAGGATAGCTCGATTGACCGTCCTGCTATCTGAATTCGACCTCAAATACGAGAATATGAAGAGCAAAAAAGGGCACGCCTTTCCCAAATATTTTATAGACCACCCTATAAAAGGCCATGAAAACAGGGAAAAACATGAGTTTCCCGACAAGAACATCATCACGGCCGGCATAGAGACTTGGTGCATGCACTTCGATGGGGCATCAAACCTAAGGGGCTATGGCGTAGTAGTATTATTAGTCTCACTAGATGAGGCACACAACCAATTATCGATAAAACTTGACTTTGAAGTCACGAACAATAGCGCGGAATACAAAGCTTGCATTGTTGGATTACAAGTTGCGTTAGCCATAGGGATTAGGACCCTTAGAGTATATGGCTACTTGACCAAAATCATTAATCAATTCTCGATGAAATGGAAGGTCAAATATGAGAGCTTGACCCTTTACCAAGCCCATTTAGAAAACATAGCTGAAATATTTACAGAAATCCACTATACCTACCTTCCAAGAGAAGAAAACCAATTCGCAGACGCTCTTGCCAAGCTAGCATCTACGATCACTATCCCTCCCGAAATCAAAATGATGGCAATATACACCAAAAGGAGGGAATAACCTTCTCACCACTATACCTTAGAAGTGGACTCCTTGGAAAAAGTCTCATAGTACGCCGACATCCTCAATTACAAGCTGAGGGAGGTATATCCCCATGGGTGTGACGACCCCCGGGCGCAAAGGGCCATTTGCCTTCTTGCATCTCAATATGTGGTGTACAAAGACATTTTATATAAGAAAACCTATGCGGAGTTAGGCTGCTTTGTGTCGATGAAGAATAGGCGAGACGAATAATAGGAAAAGAGCATGAAGGAGTATGTGGTCTGCACATGAACGGATGCACACTCACTAAGAAAATAATAAGGCAAGGATACTATTGGACCACAATGGAAAAGGATTGTAGCCAATATGTGCAGAGATGAAAACAATGCCAAATTCATGCAAGTTTACAACATATGCCGCCTTCAACACTCTATGGTCTCACTTCCCCTTTGGCCATTCTCAACCTGGAGAATAGATATCATTGGAAAAAGAAGTCCAATGGCTACAGGCGTACATGAACTCATCGTTGTTGCCATTAACTACTTCACCAAGTGGGTCCAAGCAACATCCTATTTAAAGTTAACTTCAAAACAAGTTGAAGTTCATCAAAAACAACCAAATCTATCCGTATGGAGTACCGCATGAAATAATTAGTGATCATGGATCCCATTTCAAATAAAAAAAAAAACACTGCTGATCTCATGCAAGATACATCATCAGAATTCATCACCCTATATGCCACAAACAAATGGCACTGTCGAGGCAGCTAACAAAAACATTAAAACCATTCTCCAAAAAATGAGTGAAACTTAAAAAGATTTGCCTAATAAGCTTCCATTCACGCTCTAGCGGTATAGAAGCACCATTCGAACATCCATTGGTGCGAAACCGTATTCACTTGTCTTCGGCATGTAGGCAATTCGTCAAGTCATGGTCGAGATACCTTCCCTTAGGGTCATTTTAGAAAGTGAGATTCCCAAGACTGACTAGGTAAGAGACAGATATGAACATTTAGTTCTGTTAGACAAGAGGCGTCTAAGCTCCTTACATAATGTTCAAATGTATAAAAGGAGAGTGGCTTGTGCTTTCAATAAAAAGGTGCGACCATGTTCGTTAAAAGAAGGGGACTTGAATTTAAAAGAAAACCGAGGGCCATACGAGACCCACGCGCTAAGTTTAGCCCTAATTGGTCGGGATCGTACATCATTAGGAAGATTCTTTCAAGAGGCGCGGTCCAACTCATGAATCTAGATGGACTAGAGTTCACAAAACTAACAAATCTAGACAAATTGAAGAAATTTTATGCATAAATTCCGAAGTTTTAAAATAAACAACGCCAATATATTATTCATGATAATATTAGGCAAATAAAAAAATAACAAAACAAAATCCTTTATCATCTCAAACTACGATTCGGCCTGATTCCCATTCGAATACGTAGGTAACCCCATAAGGGCCCAACCTATTCAAAAATAAATCATCATCAAATTGCTTTGTTTGAACTACGTTTGGCCTGATTCCCTTTTGGATACGTAGGTAACCCAACAAGGGCCGAACTTGTTTAAAAAATAATCCTAAACACTTCTCTTATCGTGAAATATTTGCAAAAAATAAAACATTGGTAGAATGCACTATGCTCTATGCTATGCCCATAGTGGCTCCAAGTATCCACTATGCTCAACACTATGCCCATAGTTTAAGATTTCAAGTCCCTATTATGCTTTGGACTATGCCCATTTTTTAAACTGGTTGCCTTGGATCATATAAAGGCTTCAAGTTATCAAATGTAATTTGAACTAACTAAAAGTATAGTTTTGGGAAAGACATTCTCTTTTCCAAAATTGGAAAAAGAAAATTGATCTATTAATAATTATAGAGCATAGGTGGAAAAAAACATTAAGGCTTCAATATTATTTTGAACCTTAACAAATTCATCTTTCAGATAGGGATATTCTCTAATTTCCGAAACGACATAAATGGGAAAAGAGAAGAAAAACAATACAGCAAAAAAATAAATAAATTAGAACTGTCTAGGCTTGTACCTAGCGAATATGTCCATATTCGCTAGCTGTCGAGCTATTTAAGTGACATTCGCTGGAACTCTAGCAAAATTTCTGAAATTCGATGGAGCCCAACCTACACGTTCTGAAACATAATGCATTCTGCTAAATTCTAGTTGCAAACAAATAGCAAATAGGCAGAAAGCGATTCAAAGAGAAGACTGATGCAAACAAAATTAGTAATAAGGAAAGATGATAAAGGATTTATTTTATTGATTGTAAAGTCCACAATTACACGGATTTTCAAATGAAAAAATGTTTGGGTGGTTTCGGCCCGGGCCCCCTTTTTTAGCCTGTGGGCCCCTCTAAGTCCACCTCATTGCATCCTCGGTCTTGTTTATGGTCCTTTCTCCGTCTGTGGGCCCCCTTGGGGTCCACACCCCTTGATGGTATGAAGATCATCAACTAGCCCCTCATGAGCACCATCTTCCCCTCACGTCCTTCATGCCTCTGGCAGATGACCCTCGTCCCCCTCTAGTGTGGGATGAGATACCCCAAAGGGGCAGATCAAAGGGCCTCATCTCTCCTCTAGGATGAAGGGTCTTGGGGAGAGGACAGACCTATGTCTGAACGACCTTGAGGCGGAAGGGACGAAGGGGTGCGCTTCCGCAAGACATCCGCAACTTCCATAGATGACAATTCTTAAAAGAGGAGAACTTATTGAAGATTCAGAAGATCCTAAAGATTACACATACCGTGCACGGGCTCCAACCTGATTGGCGGCCCCATGGACCATTCCCTTTCTAGGCCGAAAGGAGGAATGTCCACATGGCACCTCTCTAGTGGACAGGTCACAACCCTAGCATTCTTTGGGGAATATCTATACATAGCAGGTATGCACACCTTCCAAAGGTAAGAAACTGATTATGATTGAGATTACACATTTACTTTCTCTCTATAGAGCATTCAAGTCTTTCCCACTTCTCGAGGAAGATTTGGTTGCCCTAAAGAGCATTCAATTTGCCCCTTCGCGGAAACCCATTATTCTTGAACCTTCCCTACTAACTTGATCGTCAGAGTATCGTTCCTTGGACCATGCTGGGGCAGTTCATGTGTGTTCCTTGTGCAGGAACCCCTCTTGCTACGAGATACGTCAGCATCCGCCTCTTCTCAGGCAACCAAGGCACTTCAACTCTTTGAGTATTCGAGGGTCCCCTCTCCTTACCCGAAATCACCCAAAACATTTGGCGCCATCTGTAGGGAGTCTCCAGGCAAAATTGCATGAGATTGAAGTACGAAAAAAACATACAAACACCTGAATCAATGAAGACTAGTTCAATGTCAAACCACAGTGAAGACTAGTCGGCCTCGTCCGCAGGGGGACAAGGTGGAGTCCAGCCCCCTATCACGAGGGAGAAGCTGGAGGCCTTACAGGCCAACATCATTGGGGACATGAACAAGATGTGCACAACCCTCCAGGAGAATATCGTCCATTATTTCGGAGTGACGAAGCATCGAGACGAAGGTGCTTCGAAGAACACGAATGAGCGCTCAAAGAGCAAGCAAGACCTAGAGTTGTGAACCACTAAGGTGCTAAAGACCCCTCCCATTAGCCCGAGCAGTTTCAATTGGTCCTTGTCAATGTCAAGGAGCAAGTCGAAAGCCTCTGGACAAAGCGAGAGAATGAAGGGGCATGGAAAGTTGGGAGGAAATGTGGCGGACCTACGACCCTCCATAAAAGCGATGAATAAAAGGAGAATATTGGCCGAAGGGGAGGTAGAGAGTCCTAAGAAGGAAGACGTCAGAGAAATCATCCGGCTGCAGGCATACCGAAAGGCTATATGGGCAGCTGGGCCACGTCTTGACCCGCCTAGGGCCGAAGGACTATGACAACATCACAAAGAGTTTTAGGTGACTAGAGATCATGCCCTATCCTTTGAACCTGAACTCTCCGATTGGAAAAATGAAGAAATATAGCAGAACGACCTCGCGTCGTGAAGACTTGATGGCCTAAGAAGCTGCAATGATGACGCAGGAACGAAACGACGCAACATACTGCCGACATTTCTTCGATACCTTGGAAGGAAGAGCCCTTAAGTGGCTAGATAGCCTCCCTCGTGATAGCATCCACAGCTTCGACGAACTCTGTCGCATCTTCCCAGAGAACTTCATGACCTGCGAAAAGACCTAAAAGTGCTCGGAAGACCTTATTAACATCTTTCACGGGAAGAAAGAGCCGGTGAAGGATTACAATAAAAGTGTCAACAACGAATGCCTAGAGATCACCAATCTCGACCAGACAATTGCATACACTATTTATGTCAAAGGTATCGTCAAAGGCAGCGAAATCTTGAAAGATTTTGAACACATGAAACTAAAGAAGGAGAAGCTCACCCTACTCTTCGTTCGAGCCTATTCGTCCAAATTATTCATGGCCTGGGGAAGGTTTGGACGAGACGTGGTAATTTGGGGGCATCGACAAGAGAAGCAGTACGACGACAAGCCGAGACTATCGAGAAACGATAGGAGAAAGGCTGAAATGCTGACCATCGAGAATCCCCAGTTCAAGAAGAAAGCATCGAGAAGAGGGGTGGTCGAAGAGGATTCAAGGGGCGGGGAAAACCCGAAAGAAGAATGCCGAAAATCCCTCCGATGAATCAAATCTTTAATTGCGATCAAGAGGCCATCTCAGTAAAAATTGACCCCAAGCTACTCCCTGACCCAACCCCGATGAAGGAGGGCATAGGGAAAAGTTACTTCTTCTGCCAATATCCCAAAGAGCATGGGCATAGTACGAGGTCCTGCCGAGAATTGAGTTCACACCTGAAAAACTGGCCCAAGAGGGGAAGTTGAACTCTTTCCTGAAAGACGAGGGTAGGATCACCATCCCCTGACCAAATCATGTTGATTGAGGAAGTTCCCAAATTCGGGAAACCTATAACCTTCGATGAGACCGACATGAGGCCTCTCCAGTTCCCTCACGACGACCTCCTCATGGTCGAAGTAAAGGTTGCCAACACATTGGTTAAAAGAGTCCTAGTAGACACCGCAAGCTCGATCGACGTGATCACATCAAGTTGCCTCATGGACCTTGGCTACACTTCGGACAAAGTGATACCGAGCAGTCATCCGGTGGTAGGTTTCGGAGGAAACAAAGTCCTACTGATGGGAAGTATCCAACTCCTAGTAAGGATAGGGCCAAAGAACGAAGCCAGGCATATTGTGTCGGAGTTCCTTGTCGTCAACGTCTCGCTCCATGAAACATTCTCCTTGGGTGACCTACCTTCAATAATATCCAAGGGACACCCAACATGATGCTACTCATGTTGAAGTTCCACAAGGATGATGGGGAAGTAGGGAAAATCCTTGGCGATCAGAAAATAGCCAGGAATTGCTACGTCTAGTGCCTTAGCAACAAGAATATTGTCCCGGAGAAGATGCTGCCACCCGCCGAGACCAATGCCTTGGCTCTCGCCGAGAACAGTTCAAGGAAGAGAAAGAAGGAAGCCCCCAAAGAAAAAGTCATTGTGAAGATAGAGGATATTAACCCCACGAATGAGGAGAAGGGGAAAGAAGTACAGTGTCTCATGGTGGACATCATCCCACCGGAGATTGCCGACGCAAGGGTTGAAGAGAGAGACAGAGCCACCCCTTTGGGGGGCAAGGTGGAGTTCATCCTGGACCCCTCTCATCCAGAACGAGTCACATACCTCGGTAACGAGATGGACGAGGCCACCAGGGAAGGGCTGACAAAGCTCCTCCAAGAATACCAAGATGTCTTCACCTTTGGTCCGGACGAGATGCCCGACATCGACAGATCTCTAATGGAACACAACCATTGCATAAACCCCAAGCTCAAACCGATCAATTAGAACAACAGACATCTAGGAAAACAGAGAAGCCGAGCCGCGACGGCTGAGGTGAAGAAGCTGTTGGAGGCCAGTTTCATATGGGAATGCCGATACCCTGAGTGGCTCGCCAATGTTGTAATGGTGTAGAAGGTGACCGGGTGCTGTAGAATGTGCGTCTATTACAATGATTTGAACAAAGCCTGGCCGAAGGACCATTTCCCTCTCCCGAGGATAGAGAAAATCATTGACTCCACCACAGGCCATGAACTCTTGGGTTTCATGGACGCCTTCTCCGGATACCATCAAGTCTTTATGAAGAAGAAAGACTAGAGCTCAACGGCCTTCATCACCGAGACGGAGTCTTTTGCTATACGATGATGCCCTTCGGCCTAAAGAACGCCGGCGCAGCTTTCCAGAGGCTCGTCCAAAAGGTTTTTGGAGGGAAAATTGGTAGAAATCTCAAATCCTATGTGGACAATATCATCACTAAGAGCGTGAATTCTTTCGACCATGTTGAATACCTGAGAGAAACGCTCGAAACTCTATGGAGAAACAAGATGAAAGTAAACCTGAAAACGTGTGTCTTCACAGTGAGGGGGGGAATGTTCTTTGATTTCATGGTAAGTGAGAGAGGCATCGACGCAAATCCATAAAAGGTGAAGGCCGTGATGACATGGAGACACCTAAGTGCATCAAAGACGTGAAGAGGTTAACCATTTGCATTGCGGCTCTTAACCGCTTCATCTCCAAGTCCGCCGACAAGTGCGCACGTTTCTTCTCGGCACTTAAAAAGGGGATGAGCTTCGAGTGGAGTGAAGAAGCACAAGAAGCCTTTGATAAGTTGAAGCTATACCTGGGATCCTTGCCTAAGATAGCTTCACCCAAGTCTAAGGAGAGACTCTTCCTCTACCTCGCCGTCTATGAAAGGGTTGTCGCCTCAGTCCTCGTCATGGTGGAAGAGATGAGACAAGAACTTGTCTACTTCACCAGTCATGCCTTCCGTGATGCCGAGTTCCGGTACTCCATCCCTGAGAAGTTTGCCCTCGGGTTCCTCATCAGCTCACCAAAGCTTAGGCCCTACTTCCAGAGCCATCCTATAACCTTTTTGACAAACCAACCCCTGAAGAAGATACTGGGCCAGCTAGACTCATGTGGAAGAGCACAGGAGTGGGCTCATGATCTTGCCGACTACGAGATCTCATATGAGCCCAGAAGGGAAATTAAAGCCAAGCCCTCGTAGAATTCTTGGCAGAACTGATGCCTTCGAAAAAGATGCAGAGTTACTTAACCGAGTCCATGCTAATCAGTGTGGACAACTCATCATGCAAGAGCGGAAGCGGGACATGCATCATCATCACCTCGGCAGAGGGAGATGTCTTTGAGGATGCAATGAGATTTAGGTTCCAAGCATCTAACAACGAAGCTGAGTATGAAGCCCTCATCATCGAGATGGAGATGGCCCAGTCGGCCAGGGCAAAGAAGCTCAAAGTGAGGATGGACTCCTAGCTCGTCGTCTTACAGATTTCAGGAGGCTACAAAGCCAAGGGGAAAGGAATGAAGGCATACCTTGGAAAAGTCCTAGAGATAATCAAGCGCTTCAAAGAAGTACTAGTGGAACACATGCCACGGTCGGAGAACGACCATGCTCATGCATTCACTCGGTAGGCCAGCTCATGAGCTGAAGGGGTCTCCAGTAACATCTTTTGGGAAGATAAGGAGAAGAACTATCAAACAATAATCTAAAGTTTTCCTACTTGACCGTCGAGAGGAATGGATGGAGCCACTGATGGCATGGCTAGGAAAGGGGAAGATCCCCCACGCCGAGAAGGAATCGAAGAAGGTCCAAACGAGGGCCAAGTGGTTTGACCTTCGGGACGACACCCTTTACAAGATGGGGTTGAGCAACCCGTTGCTAAAATGTGTCTCAAAGACACAAGGGAAGGAAATCATCTGAGAAGCCCACGCTGGCATCTATGGGGCTCATCAAGGAGGAAGAATTGTAGCCCATAAGATCCTAAGGCTAGGCTTTTGCTTGTCCACCCTCAAGAACGACACGGCCAAAGTGATCAAGACGTTCGAGAAGTGCCTGATCTTTGCTCCGATCCCGAAGCTCCCTTCCACCGTGTTGAGGCCAATTCTCTCTCCTATGCCTTTCCATCTATGGGGAATGGACATAGTTGGTCCCTTCCCACAAGCCCCTGGACAGCTGAAGTACGCCATCGTCGTTGTCGACTTTTTCACCAAGTGGATCGAAGCAAGGGATGTGAAGGGAATAATAGTTGCCGATGTGAAGAAGTTCATCTCAGAGAACATCCTCACGCGCTTCGATAGCCCTTGAAGCATCATCTTCAACATCGGTCAACAGTTTGACACATCGAAACTCAGTAACTAGTTGGAAGAATATGGGGTGAAAGCAAACTACACAGCTATAGCAAGGCCTAGAAGAATGGCCAGATGGAATCAAGCAACAAAATCTTGGTGAATGGAATTAAGAAGAAGCTTCACAAAGGCAAGGGACTATGGGATGACAAGCTGACAGAGGTCCTATGGGCGTCAAGAACAATTGAGAACGGGAGAAACACCGTTCAACCTCGTCTATGGTTCTGAAGTAGTGCTCCAGCTGGAGCTCACCAATAGAAGCCCGACGGTCGAGCACTTTGACCCCGAGATAAACAACTAGAGGCTTAAACATAACCTCGACCTCTTCTTAGAGGTACGAGGGGACTCATTGTTGACGGCTGAAATCTACAAAGAAATGATGATGAGTGCCTTCAACCTTAGAGTAAAATTGAGGAAGCTGAACGTGGGAGACCTTGTCTTAAGAACCATGGAATCCGTGGACGCACAAGACGAAGAAGGGAAGATGACACCTAACTTGGAAGGACCCTACAGGGTGACAAAAGTTATCAACTCGAATACTTACTAACTAGAAACACCTGAAGGGACGAAGATATGCAGGCCATGGAATATCAACAACCTTCTGAAGTTCTTCGTCTAGGACGTGGTCTCATCTCGGAGCCTCGTCGGCATGGTTACCCCTAAATAGCCTTGACAAACTTTTTATTCCTAGACTTTTCTAGATGACAGGATAGGCTCCCCAAAACAGCATAGATTTGTAAGGCCTTCGGCCAAGAGGGGCAGGCTCCCCCAAACAACCTTTATCCATTTTGTTAAGGCCTTTGGCCGAGAGGGGTCGGCTCCCCCAAGAAGCCAGGAATAGAACCTTGGCGTCTCATATGCCTTTCTACTACATGTTAACTCAAAACTCTTCTTAACATGAAAGACGAAGCCCCATCCTTGGGGCAAATGAACCTGAGTCTACATCACGGTTAGACGAAACCCTACCTTGGGGGCAAATGAACATAAGTCTACATCGCGGTTAGACGAGACCCCACCATGGGGGAAAATTAACTTAAGTCTACATCATGGTTAGACGAGACCCCACCCTGGGGGCAAATGAACTTAAGCCTACATCACGGTTAGACCAAACCCCACCCTGGGTGTAAATGAACTTAAGCCTACATCACGGTTGGACGAGATCCCACCCTTGGGGCAAGAAGCAAAGAATTTCACTCGTCCACAAACTACAGAAATAGACGAAAGGCAAACTCAAGAAGCAGTAAAGAAGAAACGACAAGACCCCGTCCTAGGGGGCAGATAACCATCAAACTCTTTCGTGTTTCATCAAAGTTCTTTACAAACTTTGACATACAAAAGAAGAGAGATAGAAAAAAGGTTGAAAGCAAGATAATACACCAAGTTCTTCTGTATGGAGGAGAACCCCCAAATTCTGGCGAGGGGGACACCCGGACCAAGCTACAGGAAGAGAGCCAATAGGCCGAAGAAAGGACGAAAGGGGACAGGGCGAAGGACGAGGACGTAAGGTAATATGCCAAGTCCTTCCCAACTAGGAGAAATGCTTTCCAGCACACTCCACCACCACAACAGCCACCGAGCACCCCCTCCGAGATCTCGGCTCCACCAAACCCTCTTCCGAATCAACTAGACCCTCTTCCCAAAGAGATGAGATAAAACAACCAGGCGAGGCTTCCTCTCTCAACTTCCAGAATAGAAAATCGGCTGGCCACGACGATCCGAGGACAAGCTCATATTCAATTCCGCGAATGGAAAGTGGATGAAAATGCACCAGCAACCCAATCGGTGGACCGAAGGCCGAAGAACAGATGCATGACCCTGCACCGACCGGCATCCCCTCATAAGTCAAAGATGTTATTCATCAGAGGATAATGAGATAAGAAAATTGACCCCATCCAGGCCATAATCATCAAAAAGCTTTAAACATCGGTCAAACGCAAAGACGAGACCACCAGGGTCGTCATAGCTACAGAGGAAACCCATCTTGCCGTGGAGAAAAAGGGGAGAAGAGATGAAAGGTACATAATATTGAGAAAGAGAAGACATGTTCCCTCCTGAGAGGAAATTGAGAAAAGAAGCGGAAAGGTGCAAGAGGAAAATGACCCAAAGGCCTCCTTTATAGACAAGGCGAAGCACGATCAATGGCCCTAATCATTCGAGGAAAATCGGGGATACATGACAGATGGCGTAACGCCCCCCAAGAAGATAAGGAGTGGTGAAAAATCCGAAAAAGAAGGGAGCATTTCCCAAGAATATAACACATGTAATAAAAGACTTGATCTACGAGCCACTTCAAAGTACACTAAAAATTTTTGAAGTGTTGGAGGCCAAAAGCCCCATCCCAAGTACAAATGGGGGACACCTCGTCCCCAACCCAATAGAGGCACCTGAAGAAGGGACCCAGCCCCCCTTGTCTACACCTTTTCAGCATCATTGCCAAACCTTGTTATAGTGGGGGCAAGAGGATGGACAGATACCCCCCATCCACCCTTTCAAAGTAGTCACCAGGACTTCGTCACACTCAATAGATATTACTGGACCAAGGCCGGTAAAGAGAAAGACGAAGCACAAGCGTAGAGAAGATGGAAAACTTCCATTAATCGATAAGACTTTCTTCACAATTCATTACAAGACAAAAGCAAAAAGTTACAACCCTCTTCAAGACGAAGGAGAAGAGGGGGGAAGAAGCAACGGCCGCATCATCATGAACATCATCATGATCCTGCAGCGAAGAGACACCCTCGGCACCATCCTCTAGAGGAGACATGTCCTCACCAGCACCTCGACCCTCGGCCCCCTCACCATAAGCGTTCTCAGCGTGAGGTCCAAGGTGATCCCCTATCTCATCCAAGAAGCCAGTATCGAAGTCCGAGAGGTCGGCAATCAAGGCCTTATAGTAATGGTCCCAACTTGGCTCTTCCACATAGGATGCCTCGATGGTCAAATGATCATCCCCCATCTTTGACATCAGCATCACGACCCGCCTCACCAGCAAGGCCGAATAGCCCTCCTCGAAGTCTAATATGGCCATGAAAGCCTCCCGGATACTCTCTAGGAACACCCTCTCAAAGGTAACTACCCTATCTTCTAGGGACTTGGAGATGACCTTCACTACTTCCTTCTCTTCCGTCTCTTTGGACAGCTCAGCTTTAAGAGCCGCAACTTCTCCTTCCCCTTGGCAAGTTCTGCTTTGATGGAGGCAAGCATCGCACCCATCTCGACCTCCTCCTTCTCAAGGGAACTGCAACGATGGGACAACTTGTCCCTCCCCTTCTCAACCTTCATCTTAGCCTTCTCGGCCCTCTCCTTAACCTTCACGGCCTTGTCCCTCTCCTTCTCCGTGTCCAAAGATGACACTTCCCTCCGAGCCATCTTGGTGTAATGTCGAGATAGGAGTACCGCCTACACAAGAGAAACAAATAAGTCTGTCCAAGAATTAAGAAGGGACCTGGCAACTACAAAATTAAATGTACCTCCGCATCAAGACGACGGGTCATGTACTCAGTGACGCCAGGACAATCCTCCAAGTACCTCTCGTCCTCTACGGTCACAGCCCTCTCCAGGAAGGAGGTTGCCAGTTTGTTCTTCTCGTCTGGAGTACATTAGAGTTATCGAAGGAGAAGGCCATTCTGCAGGCCCCTGATAGGGGCCGGGGGGGACGGAGAATTAACAATCGTTCTCTTCCCTTTGTCCTAGGGGATTTCCCTCTCAAGACTCCTATGCGAGAGGACCTCGACCATGTTCCTCAGCTCTTTCCCCACTCCCGCCTTTTTCATAGGCTTCGGCACTTGGGCACTTGTGGTCGCAGGGGAAGACGAAGAGGCTGCTGGCTCCCTCTTACATTTTGTCCCAGCATCCTTCTTCTTGGCCTCGATCCTCTACAAATACGTAAGAGGGGCGGGTAAGAAACAAATCATAATTTCAAGAAAAATGTCAAACACGAAACTCAGCACCCTCGCCTCGACTAGAACTAGTTTGTTCTCGGCCACGGTCCTAGCGTGGATGTCGTCCTGCAACGAGGTCCCCATCTTGTCCGAGCCTACTGTGTTGGACATCAAGGAATCACGGGCAATCTCTGCCAAAAGAAAATGAAATGGGTTAGCAAACAATGACGAAGGGTCAAGACGCAAATGAAAAATGAAACAAATGGAGAATACCCTAATTCATGGCATCGCTGATCACATGGTACACCGAAAACTCCTCGTCTTCCAACCACTTCCTCTCGAGAATCCACCGGAGGGGTATGTTCACCCAGATCTATGTCCCACTCTTATGAAGCCTCTCCTTGTAGCAGAAAAGTTCCAAGGCATCCATATTTTCCGTCGAAGGCTCGCCAAAGGAAGCCGGTCTCGAAGAGGGATTCCACCGAGGGATTCTGTCCGAAAAACCATCCTCATGGGCCTCGATGTAATAATAATCGGAGAACCAACCCTCGTTGTTAGACGTCATTAGAGGCCCGAAGATGCATTCGTGCCTCGGCTTGAAGAAGAAGAGAGAGTTCACTTTAGGGTGCGACGTATGGCCGTTGGTCACAAAGGTCCATAGGCTGAGAGTGGTTTTTATTTTATGTACATTGCAAAAAATGATAAAAAAAAAAAGGTGATATGCCCCCAAGTATTTGGGAGGAGTTGTGCCGGAGCAACACCGAGAACCCCCAGAAGAGCATGAGCAAAAGGATGAAGTGGTAGTCAGAAGCCGAACCTACCTGAAAGTCTATGGAAAGGAAGGACGCCCTCGGGCCATCAACCATCGACCTGCCTTCCAGCGCCATTAAGAAGGACCTTTCAGGACCCCAGATCCATAACCTTTAAAAGTTGCAGTCCTTGTCGGGTATGTCCCAGCTACTGGGTATACTTCTCGGGTCCTTATTTGAGGCGGCCTTCTCCTCCTCTTTTTGCTTCATCTTCCTCATCTTCAAGGCCTTTGTCATACCCGCTATGATGGTGTACGGTAGGAGGCAGGCTACGGTGACCGCATCAGGATTCGAAATATGACGAGCCTGCTGGAACCGGGGCAACAAAAAAAAATTCATATTGCTTACCAACGGGTGAAATAGGCTCCGAACTCCCGTCCAAAACAAGCCTCCTTCTTCCCAATGGCTTCGGCTGAGAGACCTTGGCAGACGATGGGTTAGTATCGTCCCCAATTTCGTAGGGTGCTCTACAGGCTGTCTGCTTCGTCCAATCCATTCTTCTAGCCACAGTCTTCCTACGGACATGTCGAACGTAAACCGGTACCACCGAGCTCGCCGAAGCCGAATCACAATCATTATTACCATTATTGACATCTTTACCTATAGCGTCGGTGTTACTTTCCGATGAATTATTACTAACGTCCTCAGGACGAGGGTGCCGAGGGACCCACGAAGGGTCATCCCTCTCTTCGTGACCTTAGACGGGGGTCTCTTCACTTGGCGGAGGTTATTCACGTCGATATCCCGGCCAAGGTGGTGCTGCGCCCAAAGAGGAACCTCCTCAGGGACGAATCCCCCAGGCCGAAAGCTCACATCCTCGATGAGGAGCCGAAGTGCTTCCACTATCCCCCTTAGGCGCCCTAAGCGGGACTCCGGGGTCACCTTGACAAAGGCCCTGAGGACGGGATTCCATTCAAAGTAGTTAAGATACAAATTTATAGGAGAGTTGAAGATACCTTGAAGAGATGAGGCGGCGGCAGGAACCGATGAGGTTCTTGGTCCAATACACGAACGAAATGCAGAATTTCTCTATCTAAAAACATTCTCTCTCTAAAACTCAGAAAATGGAGGGGGAGCAAATGAAAGGAACAATGGGGGAGACCTCTTATGTTTATAGAGGCAAAGGAAAGGGAAGGCGAAACGTCGCATCGTTTGGGCAAAATGTCACATCCGTTGAGGAGCGTGTAAGGAAAAGCCCCCAAATCTTGCCACGTGTCGGTCGTCCCCCAAAGTGACTTTTCCAAAGAAGATGAAGATTAAGGGACAAGACCGTATGATGAGTGAAGACCCCTCTTCCTCAGATTATTTCGTATCGGGCAACCCCCCTCGGGAGGAGCTATGGACCATGCCCAATACAAGGGGCAAATGTTTGGGTGGTTTCGGCCTGGACCCCTTTTTTCGGCCTATGGACCCCTCTCAGTCCACCTCATTGCATCCTCAGTCTCATCCTAGGCCCTTTCTCAATCCGTGGGCCCCCTCGGGGTCCACACCCCTCGATGGTCCGAAGATCATCGATGAGCCCCCCATGAGCTCCTTGTGCCCCTCTCGTCCTTCATGCCTTCGGCGGATGACCCTCCTCCCCCTCTGGTGTGGGATGAGAGACCTCAAAGGGGAAGATCGAAGGGCCTCATCTCCCCACTAGGGTGAAAGGTCAAGGGGAAAGGAGAGAACTACGTCTGAATGACCCCGAGGCGGAAGGGACGAAGGGATGCACTTCCGCAAGACATCCGCAGCTGCCATAGAGAACCATACTTTATAGAAGATAACTTATGGAAGATTCCAGAAGATCCTAAAGATGACACATGCTGTGCACGTGCTCCAACCTGTTTGGCAGCCCCATGGCCCATTCCCTTGCTAGGCCCAAAGGAGGAATGTCCACGTGGGCACCTCTCTAGTGGATAGGCCACAACCCTAGCATTCTTTGGGGAATGTTTAAAAATAGGAGTCATGCACACCTTTCAAGGGTAAGAAACTAATTCTAATTGCGATTACACATTTACTTTCTCTCTAGAGCATTTAAGTCTTTCCCACTTCTCGAGGAAGATTTGGTTGCCCTAAAGAGCATTCATTTTTCCCTTTCGGGAAAACCCCTTATTCTCGAATCTTCCTTACTGACTTGATCATCGAAGGACCGTTTCCCGGACCACGCTGGGGGCAGTTCACATGTGTTCCTTCTGCAGGATCCCCTCTTCTGACGAGATATTTCAGCATTCAACTCTTCTAAGGTAACCAAGGCACTTCAACCCTTTCAGTATTCAAGGGTCCATCTCCTCACCCAAAATTAGTAGAAACACAAAATAATTCCTAGAGTGGGAATTAGCATGAAAGTACATCAAAGAAATCCTAGAACTAAAGATCCATGCATGTCACTCCTCCTTCTCCTTGGGAGGACGACGATCCTTCGGTGGAGCCGTACTAGTGCTCACCTCATCCTTGCAACACTATATGATACCCATCTTCTTCCTCCTTTTTGGAAGCGCTTCCTCCATGGGACGTACCTTCAGAGTAGGGGCTTCGCCTTAGCTTTCTTCTTTGGAGGTGTGGGAGGTTTCTTCTTAAGTTTTTTTTGACGTTTTTCTTGCCTTCTAAACTCTTATTTTTCATTCTGCCTCGACTCTCTATGCTTGTCAGGATCCCCGAAAAATATCCACACAAGGTAGTTACCCGTCACATATGGCGACAAGGTCTTATAGGGCACTACCCAACATGGGCGCTCTTTCAAATAATTCCCCAAACCTCTACTTGCCTAACACTCAACTGTAAGGGCATTTGGACGTCGATATCTTGCCTAGGAATCATTGGGATAAAACCTTATTGACGCATAACTTGAGTGGGGTAGAATATCAATAGATGGGTAGGACTAACAATGCGGCTATGGAGAATCTCCTCAACACATCCTACCATGGTGGTAAGGTGCCACCATGGAACATGGCTATGAAAGGTGAGGTTTTCTCCTATGTAGATAAGTCATTCGCCAAGGGTCTTATCCTCGTAGAATTTTTGAAGGGACCGGAATCGTGTAGGTGAACAGGCAAGAAG
>ONZA01015123.1:8192-18613 GCA_900322205.1 Kewa caespitosa | reverse complement strand
AAACACTTGCAACGATTTTGAAATAAAGCTTTTATTATTAATAATCCTTTTTTTTAGGAAAAAAGGACCCTCATGGAGTCAACACCTACAAAGAACAGGCTGCTTACACTGTGAGGAGGCACAAAACCGACATGCCTCTTGTGGGAAGGCCCCGCACGCTGCTGGTCCTGTTGCATCCCATGGATCTAAGCCAACTCTTCCAATCCTCGACTACTAGGAATGATGGCCGAATAAACGACATGATCGCTAACAGACTCGAGATCCCTCACTTGCTTCTATACCTGGGGTTGTTGGCAAACACCACCTACATGACCCTCATCCATATGGGTCGAACGGCTCAAAGCCAAAGCCTGATCGGCAGGTCCACTTGCGAATGGCCCACAGAAGGCCTCTGCACTCTCACCATCAGCATTTATTGAGGCTAGATGATCCCCTACAAGGGTAAATCGCGAAAGTCAGCTACAAAAAGAAAATGTTGACAAAGAAAAATGAAGAAAAGCATGAATATGTATCTCTCTGGCATGAGTACAAGAGGAGCATCCCAAGATGAAGAGTCTCTGAATGTGCTTCTTCATAGTGGAGATGACCTTCAAGGTCGCCTTGGTTTCCTCTAGGTTTATCTGCAAGGTTGAACGAAACAAAAATACGTCAGCGAAAATGCATCCACCACTATGGAAAGAAGTAAAGTAGGCATGCATACCCCTCAACTTCCCTCAGGCAGTGCTAGATACTCGCACTTGTCATCATGCACATCCGGGACCTCGAGCATGACACAAGTCCTAGACTCTTCCATATGGCTGATCGACAAGGTCGGCACTGTAATGCGTACTCCGCCCTAAAAATAACAAAAATAAAATTCCATCAGAGTTTCATGAAAGTCAAGTGAAAATCAAGAAGGCTACGGAAAAGCTTACCTCAGCAAAAAGAAGAGTGGCAGGCATCAATCGCTCTCTACAGAATGCCTGATAAGAGAGAGCCGGGTCATCATCGCCCAACTATAGAATAAAGTAGGAAAACAGAGCGCCCTGCGAGGCCGTTCCGAACTCCTCTGCGTAGAGACAATCGGCCCTGAACAAGGAGTCCGGAGGATCCAGAGGGACCTCGAACCTCCCAATAATCTGCTTGGTCACTCGCTCACCGAGAAATCACACATGACCGAAAGGGCCCTCGAACAGGACCTGCTTCATGTCATACTCCATGATAGCGTGGCGTACCCCCGGCGGGACACCACTCACATCCCCCCACAAGGTGTAAGGTACTTAAACAAAAAGAGCAATAGAAAAAGTGTTAGACAAACAGAAGTGCATAATACACAAAATAAAACAAATGCATGCATCATACCTTAAGTGTGGCAAACTCGTTTAGCTTGCGTCGCTGCTTCATGAGAGGAAGCTTTCCCGAAGGACCACTATAGGTCGATGATCAATGAGCCAAGATTGGGAGAGCTAGAGGCTCGTCGCATCATGGCCCGAAAAAAGGAAAGTTCTCGTAGAACAACATATGCGAAAGAAAGAATTAGCAACTAAAAGAAAAAGTAAATGTAAGGCAACAAAAAGCTTAAAAAGGGAATTACCTCGATCACCTTCCACAAATCACCAAGGAGAACATCCTTTTTCTTCACTTGACGGCACCCCTGCCTCAAGTACTTCACTAGAATCGCGTAGCTGCAAGCGTCCCAATTGTAGTCACTGATCCTCTCGATCGTCCCGAGAGTCGAAACGTAGAAGAAGTACAGACGCCTACCCTTGTCCCCAATATAGGTGCAAGACAAGATATAGGTGACACAGAGTCGTACCATCTAATCTAAAGTGAGATTCGAAAGATGGTTTGTGGGAGCAATCTTGCAGATATAGTAGTGGACGGCCCCGTCGTTAGGAGTCGAGAGCCATACAAAGTCTACACAAAACATGGTCGTTGGCTGGTCTTGACCAAGGTAGAAAGACCTGTCAAAGGAACAGACTTGCCAATGAAACATACACCGTGGATCAATCCGAACTCGAACGGCGTGATCATCATCTCACCCATAGGAAGGTGAAAAGATTTGGTCGTGTCCTTGAAACGCTCCATGAGACCTCGCATGATCGACAAGTTAACGTACTCGCAACCGTGAAGTGAACTAAACAAGAGGCCAAACCCAGTCTCTTCAAAACGAACGATAAAGTAATTGCCATGTGCTCTAACTAAAGAATGGTGCAGGACGATAACCTCACCAAGACCACCGCAAACCCTAAGGTTTTTCGTCTCCTCTTACGAGAAGATTACGAATGACATAAAATCACCAAAAGAGCTCAAAAAATTATACGATCATGGGCAACACACAAATGGACCTATGCATAAATAAGACTAGCAATGCAACATTTTACTTAACAATACATGCATAACATGAAATATGTTTATGGCTATAAAACATGACCTAAACAGTTCATTTGAACATTTTCTAGCAATCGGACGCTAAACGAGTCCTAAAAAGGGCATTTTCTAACAAGAAATTTCTCTCTAAGGGGCATTTTGTTGAAAAACTTGGCGTGTGTGACTCAAATTGACATGCATTTGCGGAATTCAAACATAACCATGCCCATTCATCAAAAAACCATACACGTACATCACATATATATACCAAATAACATCCCATGTACATCACATATCAACATACCAATGAAATAACTATCCAAGTTCATCAATTTCGCAAATACGAAGAGTGAAGTTTTCGAACTTACCGCCACATGCCTTACCCGGTAGGATAGGAGATCGTCGGTGTCGTAAAGAAGAATTGAAGGATACCAACCCCGCTTCAAATTCCATTCAAGTCGAGTGAACCAATCCCCAACTCGTAGCTCTTCCGCGACCTTCTTGAACGAATGCTTCAAGGCACCCGAGGGACGAACCCAAAATATGTAGTGAACTGGCTCCACCTAAGCCTTGTCATCATCATCCCCATTATAAGGAATATAAGGAATGTCAAGGACCATAATCTTGATGAAGAACATGAAGAAATTGAACTACTTCTTCATTTTTGGCCTTCAACAATCAATCACTTCAAAGGAGCAAATTTCTTGAAAAAGAGAGAAATTTGTGAGAGCAAAGTGGTAGATTTTGGCGAAGGATTAAAGAAAACAAGCTTTAGTCTAATGAGTAGAGAGACTTGAGCAACAACAATGAGAAATCAAGGGAGAAAGGGAGAGAAAATTAACATGGGCTCTGTCGAACTAAAGTCTGGGGGCGCATTCTGCATCTCGACTTAAATCAAGCCCTAATGAATACCTATATATTCGCTGGGCTCCCAATGATTATTAATGTATTTGCTGGTGTTTTTGGAGATTTTGGGGTAAGAAGAGTGGACCTCGAGTACTCAAAGGGATGAAACGCCCAAGTCGCTTAAGATGAGATCAGTGTTGACGCGGCTTGTTGGAGGTTAATTACCTGCACAAGAAATGCATGTGAACTGCCCCCGATGTGGCCCGGGAAAAGGTCCTCCAACGATCAAGTCAGTAAGAGGGTTCTCAAAGGGGGGGGGGGATTTTTCCAAAAGGGCAAATAGAATGCTCTTTTTGGAAGCTTAATCTTCCTTGGAAATGGGGAAAGACTTTAATGCTCTATAGAGAGAAAGTGAGCTAATCAATCAGGTGTCTTAATCAGAATCTGTTTCCTACCCTTGAAAGGTGTGCATGCCCCCTATTTATAGACATTCTCCAGATGATGCTAGGATTGCGGCGTGTCCACTGGGGAGGCACAACGTGGACATTCCTTCTCTGCGCATAGCAAAGGTATGGGCTTTAAGGGTCATCAATAAGATTAGAGCATGTGAGCAGCATATGTAAGCCTTAGAATATCCTTGGAATCTTCAATGACTCTTTTTCCTCTCAAAGTGGTTATCTGCAGGGTTTGAGGACACCCCTCGGACGGGTATCCTCTTCGTCTCCTTTCCCAGTTGTCATCTAAGAGCCTGCTTCCTCCTTCCTCTCTTTCAGACCTTTTGTCCTCTAGAGGAGACAATTCCCTTCGGTTTTCGTCTTGGAAATGTCTTGCCCCACCCATGAGGATGATGAGGGTGGGCTTTCGAAAGCTCATAAATGCAGAAGGAGCACGGATTTCCGGCCTTCCATACGAACGTGATTTCAGAGACCCTCGGTCGGATGACAGGTTCTCGACTTGAGTAAGCCACGGGGCTCAGACAAAGTGCAAAACAGGGAGGGCTTAGGGAGCCCATGGGCCATAGAGAGGTCCTAGCCAAAACCGCCCAAACATTTGCCCCTTGTCTTGGGCATGGTTCAAGGTTTCGACGAGGCGGCTTGCCCGATACGAAACTGCTTCATCGACCAGGGGTCTTCTGTCGTCTGAGGATTATGCCCCTTTGCCTTCTCCTGCTCTTGAAGGGTTGCTCGAAGGATGCAGAATCAGGGTGATTGTCTGGACACGCCCTCCAACGGACATGATGCTTGGCCCATATGATGCGGCGCTTCACCTCCCCCTTTATTAGCCTCTATAAATACGAGAGACAATCTATTCTTCCCCTCATTTGCGTCATTCATTTTCAGAGTTTAGAGAGAGAAAATGTTGGGAAAGAGAAGGTTTGCACTCCTCTCGCGCCTTTGACCAAGCCGTTCAACAGTTTTCGTCAACGCTTTGTCTCTTTCAGGTACCTTCATCACTCATGTAAATATTTATCTTAACGAATTTGAATGAGACACCATCCTCAGGGCCTTGGTCGAGGTGACTCCAAAATCATGTCTGGAGCGCCTGAGGGGGACCATGGAGGCGCCTCGGCTCCTCCATGGAGACGAGGGCTCTTGGCCTAATGAAATTGCTCTTAGGGAGGTCCCTCTTCGGGCTCAGGATCATTTGGGCCGGGAGATCAATGTGAATAATCTTCGTACGACGAAGGAACCCACACACGCGGGTTATGGAAGGAAGGCCGACCCTTCGTCTGGCCTTTAACTCTCTCGTCTCAAGGATAATAGTAATATGTCATCGGCGAGTAACTCCGATACATTAGGTAAATATGGCAATGATGGAAGTAACAATAACTGTACTTCGGCTCCGGCGAGCTCGGCGATACAAGTGCAGGCAGGGTGCGTTCGAAGAACGATCGTATCTGAGAGAATGGTTTGGACAAAGCAGACAACCTGGAGGGTCCCCTACATCATCGAAGATGAAACCAACTCGCCAACCATCGAGGCCGTCAAGCTGAGGCAACTTGAAGGGCAGAGGCTTCTCCTATACAAGAGTCTGGAACCGGCTTCGCCTGTCGGTAAGTAATTTAAATTTCTTCCTTTTTGTTGCCCCGGTTCGAGCTGGCTCGTCGCACTTTGAATCTCGACGCGCTAACTGTTGCTTGCTTCCCACCATATAATGTCTCGACGGGTGTGATGAGGAGCTTGAAGAAATGAAAGACGAAGATGTTGGAGGAGGAGAAAGCCGCCGCAAGGGAGGACCCGAGCACGATACCGAGTGGCTAGAAGATATCCCAGGTGGACTCTGACTTCTATTAGTTGTGGGTCGGCAGTCCTCGGAAGACCATCATGTTTGTGCTGGAGGAGGGGACGATGGTTGATCCCCGCGAGGGCTTTCTTGCCTTTCATAAGCTTTTGGGCAGGTTCGGTTTTCGACTGCCTCTTCACCATTTTGCCCTTACCCTCTTGAAGGCCCTCAGCCTTGCGCCGGTGCAACTTGGGGACACATTACCTTCTTCACAATTTTTTGTAATGTACATAAAATAAAACCCACTCTCGGCCTATGGTCTCTCATGACCAAGGGCCCCAAGCCGCATCCTATTGTGAAGTCCCTCTCTTTCTTTGAGCCGAGGCACGAATATGGTTTCGGGTCTCTGTTGCCATCCAAGAATAAGGGGTGGGTCTCCAACTATTATTACATCGGGACCCTTGAGGATGGTCTTCTGGACGAGGTTCCTCGGTGGAACCCTTTTTTCAACCCAGTTTCTTTCGGCGAGCCTTCGTCGGAAGACATAGCTGCCTTAGAGCAGTTTTGTTATGAGAACAAGGTTCTTAAGGGAAAAACGAAGATCTGTGTGAAGATGCCCCTTTGGTGGATTCCTGAGAGAAGGTGGATGGAGGACAGGGATTTTCTTGTGTACCATGGGATCAGCGAGGCCATGGACCGGGGTATTCTTCGTCTGATTCCTTTTTCGTTTGCATTTTGACTCTTCGTCATTGTTTTCTAACCCTTTTCGCTTTCTTATTGCAAAGACTACTCGTTCTTCTCTGATGTCTAACACAGCGGGTGCGGACATGATGGGGACATCGCCTTAGGATGACATCCAGGCTAGGATACTGACCGAGAAAAAATTAATCCTCGCCGAGACGAGAGTGGTGAGTCTGATGTTTGTTGTATTTTCTTGGTCTTATGCTTTGTGATTTAATCACCCGTCTTTTGCTAGAATTGAGGCTAAGAGGGATGTCTAGACGAAGGAAAGAGGAAGGTGACTGCTTCCTCATCTTCTCCTGCAACCTCCAGCGTTCCGGTGCTGAAGCCTCAAAAAATGGCGAGCATCTAGAAAGAGCTAAAGAACGTGGTTAATGTTCTCTCGAACAAGAATCCTGAGAGGGATATCCCAACTACAGTTGTAACGGGGTCTCTCCTCTCAACCCCTCTTAATGGGTCCATCAGTGACAAAGGGAAAAGACCCATTGTTGACCCTTCGTCCCCCCTCGCCTCCTATTAGGGCTCCGCCGAGGGGTCATCTTCTGCCGAAGGGCTTTCTCCCCCGTTATCTCTCCCGGACTGCAGATGAGAAGTACAAGGCGGCATCCTCTTTTTCTAGAGAGGGCTTTGACCGATGAGGACAAAAGGTACTTGGAGAAATGTCTTAGCGCTGCTGAGTATATGAGCCGTCGTTTGGCAATGGAGGTACGTTTCATTTCGTAATGCCAAGCCTCTTCCCATTTTTTGAAGTAAATCATTTGTTCTTTCTTGTTGGCAGTAATCTTGTCTTGGCATTATACCAAGATGGCCAGGAGGGAAGTGTAGTCTTGGGACGCCGAGAAGGGAAGGGACGAGGCTGTGAAGGGTAAGGAGAGAGAGGAAAAGGCCAAGGGGAAGGCCAAGAAGGAGAGGGGCCAGCTGTCCAAGTGTTGTGGTGCCTTCGAGAAAGAGCTGGTCAAGACGGATGCAAAGCTTGCTACTGTTGAGGCTAAACTGGCTGAGGGGAAGGAGAGGATAGCGGCCCTTTAGGCTGAACTGGCCAGGGATATGGATGAGAAGGAAAAAGAGAAGGCTACTCCAAGTCCCAGGGAGATAGGATAGTTGCCTTTGAGAGGGTGTTCTTGGAGATTGTCAAGGAGGCCTTCATCGCCATCTTTGACTCCGAGGATGGCTATGAGTTCCTGCTGGCAAAGACGGTTTTGCTGATCTTGTGCAAGGCAGGGGAGGATCCTTCGACCATTGAGGCGGCCCATAGGGACGAGCTGAGTTGGGACCCTCGGGATCCCTATCACAAGGTTACAGTTTCTAACCTCTCGTACTTTGACACCGACTTCCTGGACGATATTGGGGACCACCTCGGTCCTCCAGCCGAGAGTGATTATGGAGTGAGGTCCAAGGGTCAGCCACTGGCGTGGCTGTTGCTCCTCCCGAGGATGCTGCTGAGGGGGTCCCGCCTCACCAGGGATCATGATGATGCTCTTCCAAGTGATCCGGCTACTGCCTTTTCTCCGCGTTCTCCATCACCCTGAAGCGGGTTGTAATTGTTTTCCCTTTTCTTGTAATGAATTGTGGAAAAAGTTTTTGTTTTCAATGGATGTTGTTACCCTTCTCGATGGTTGTGTTTCGTCTCTTACTTCCGTGCCAAACATGTTCAAGTGATGCTTCTTAAGAGTGTGACGACAGTTCATGGTGAGGATATGGTCTCCTGTCCCTCTGCCCCTACTTGAACAAGGCCAGAACAATTGAGCTAAAAAGGGGTTTTGATGAGGGGGGTCCCCCTTCGTCTTATTGGGGGAACAGTGCTTTCTCTGTTGCACCGTGGGTGGGTCTTTCGGACGTCAACACATGGGAAGTTTTGGTGTTCATTGAGGAGGCTTGCAAATCGAGGGACTTCTTTATGCGTGCGTTATCTTCTTAGGAAACGCTCCATTCTTTTTTGGATTTTTTGCCGTTTTCTTATCTTTTTGGGGTGCGATATGCCATGTGCCGCATATCCCCTATTTTCCTTGGATGATCTGGACCGTTGACCGTGCTTGGCTTGGCCTATAAAAGGATGCCTTTAGGTCATTTTCTTCTTGAACCTTTCCTCTTCATTCCTCAATTTCCTCTGAGTAGGGAACATTTCTTCTCTTTCTAGGTATTCTATCCCTTTCATCCCTTCTCCCCTTTTATCTACAGCAAGATGGGTTTCGTCTGTGACTGTGATGGCCCTAGTGGTCTCGTCTTTGGGCCTGGCCCATGTTTAACGCTTTTTGATGATTTTGGCCTTTATGGGGTCGACTTGCTTATCCTATAAGTCTTCGATGGTGAACATCCTTAACTTACGAGAGGGTGTCGGTCAGTCCGGGGTCATGTAGCTGTTTTTCTCCCTAAGAACCACCGAATATGTTGTTGATGCATTTTCATCCACTTTCCATTCGCACGCCAGAAGATGAGCTTGTCCTCAGATCGTTGCCCCCGGTAGGCTTTCTCTTCTTAGAGCTGAGAGAGGAAACCTCGCCTGGCTGCTACATCTCGTCCGTGTATGAAAAAAGAGTAGTAGAGCCGGAAGAGGGTTCGATGGAGCCAAGATCTAGGAGGAGGTGTTGGATGACGGTGGTGGAGGGTGCGTTCAAAATGCACTCCTCAAAGTTGGAAGGACTTGGCGTATTACATTATGTCCTCATGCTCCGCCTTGTCTTCCTCTATTGTCGGTCTCTTGGCTCTCTTCCTGCAGCTTGGTGCGGGTGCCCCGTCAGCTGGAATTTGGGGATTCTCCCTTTCAAGGAAGAACTTGGCATATTATTATCTTTGTATGTAGAAATCTTTGTAAAAGGACTTCAATAAATTAGAATGAGGTTGTCGGATATATGTCCCCTAGAACGTGGTCTCGTCTCTTCCTATACTTTACTTGTTGTTTTGCTTTGTCTATTCTTGAGTTTGTCATTTAGTCTAAACGTGCATTAGACTTAGTTCATTTCCCCCAGGGTAGGGTCTCGTTTAAACGTGTGTTAGACTTAGTTTATTTTCCCTTAGGGGGCGTCTTGTCTAAACGTGTATTTTACTTAGTTCATTTTCCCCTAGGGTGGGGTCTATCTAAATGTCTATTAGACTTAATTCATTTTTCCCCAGGGTAGGTTCTCGTCTAAATGTGTATTAGACTTAGTTCATTTGTCCCAAAGTGGTGTCTCGTCCAAACGTGTATTAGACTTAGTTCATTTGCCCCCAGGGTGGGTTCTCGTCAAAACGTGTATTAGACTTAGTTCATTTGCCCCCACTGTGGGGTCTCATCTAAACATCTGTTTGACTTAGTTCATTTACCCCCAGGGTGGGGTCTCGTCTAAACGTGTGTTTTACTTAGTTCATTTTCCCCTAGGGTGGGGTCTCGTCTAAATGTGTATTAGACTTAGTTCATTTGCACCAACGGTGGGGTCTCATCTAAACTTCTATTAGACTTAGTTCATTTTCCCCAAGGGTGGTGTCTCGTCTAAACTTGAATTAGACCTAGTTCATTCTCCCCCAGGGTGGGTTCTCATTTAAACATGTTTTAGACATAGTTCAGTTGCCCCCAGGGTGGTGTCTCATCTAAACGTGTATTAGTCTTAGTTCATTTGCCCCCCAGGGTGGCATCTCGTCGAAATGTGTATTAGACTTAGTTCATTTTCCCCCTGGGTGGGGTCTCGTCTAAATGTATATTAGACTAAGTTCATTTTCCCCCCAGTGTGGGGTCTTGTCTAAGCGTGTATTAGACATAGTTTATATTCCCCCAGGATGGGTCTCGTCTAATCATGTTGGATGTAACGGATTTAAAGGGAAACCTGTAGACGGAAGGCATATGAGCCGAAAAAGTTCATTCCTTGTTTCTTGGGGGAGGCGACCCCTTTTGGCTAGCGGCCTTACAAAACAGATAGAAGGCTATTTGGGGGAGCCCACCCCTTTTGGCCAACGGCCTTACAAATTGGATAAAAGGCTATTTGGGGGAGCGTACCCTTTCATCTAAAGAAATTCTTGGGATCAAAAAGTTTGCTGAGGATGTTAAGGGGTGTCTACCCTGACGAGTCTCCGTGACAAGACCGCTTTCAATACGAAGAACTTCTGGAGGTTGTTGATGTTCCATGGTCTGCCTATCTTCCTCCCTTCCGGAGTCTCCAGTCAGTAAGTTTTCGAAGTTATTACTTCTGTTACCCTATAGGGTCCTTCCTGTTTTGGTAAAAAACTACCTGAGCTCTGACGTACAGAGCTGTGGTTCAACTAGTCTAAATAACTATTCAGAATTCAGGATC
>ONZA01015122.1:41329-52271 GCA_900322205.1 Kewa caespitosa | reverse complement strand
ATCAAATCAAGTCCAATATAACATGAGAAGTAAATGAAAACACTACAAAATATAGTGTTATTTACACACTTATCAGCTTGTGAACTAAGTCTTCGAGAAACAGATTGGTAGAAACATGGAAGCCTATGTTGATGATATGATCATGCGAAGCTAGAAAGCACAAGACCATTTTTGTCAATCTCAGGGAAACCTTTGACACCTTGAAGGAATACAAGACAAAGCTCAACCCAAAAAAAGTGTGTTTTCGATGTGAAGAGCAGAGACTTCCTTGGGTTCAAGGTAAACAAAAGTGGTATCTAGCCAAAATCTTACAAGATAGAAGCGATAATCAAAATGAAATCCCCCGAGAACGCAAAGGAAATACAAAGGTTGACACATTGCACTATTGACCTCAACCGCTTTATGTCAAGGGCATCATATCGTTGTGTCCCCTTCTTTGTAGCAATCCGAAGCAACAACAATTGCTACTGGACTGCCAAAGCTAAGGAAGCCTTCGAGAAGCTGAAGGCCCATCTTTCCCACCTGCCAAAAATTGTAAGCCCAAACAAGGGGGAAACATTGTACTTGTATCTCTCTCTCTCCCCCCACGCAGTTGCATCAGTCCTAGTGTGCGAGCGGTCAAAATTGAAGCACCCTGTGTACTTCATCAGCCACGCACTCACTGGGGAAGAATTTCAATATTCTCAGGTAGAAAAATTTGCCCTCGGCCTGCTCATCACGACCACAAAGTTGAGACCCTACTTTGTGTCTCATCCTGTAACGGTTGTCACATGCTTGCCTCTGAAGATAGTCGTAGGTGGTATAAAGAGGGTCGGCATAATTTAGAAGTGGGCTCTTGAGCTATCTCAATACGACATAAGCTATGAGCCTCAAAGGGCATTCAAATCCCAAGCGCTGGCAGATTTCGTCTCGGAAATGATTCCCCTAACCGAGCAGCCGCGCACGTGGGGAGAATATTGGGAGATGTACGTGGATGGCTTTTCCTGCAGACAGAGAAGGGAAGTAGGGGTAATCATCTCTTCCCTAGTGGCAGATACATTCAAATATGCACTACGATCTGAATTCCATACCTCGAACAATAGGGCAGAGTATGAAGCCCTCTTGGCAGATGTTCACATTGCAAAGGCCGCATGGGGGAAGAACCTTTTGATCAAGATGGATTCCCAGTTAGTGGTTTCCCAGGTTGGGGGGAAGTTTGAGTCCAAGTAACAAAACATAAAGGCCTATCTAAAGAAACAAAAAGAAGAAATTGCGAAGCTCGAGAAGGTAAAGCTTGAGTATCTGCCCCGATCTGAGAACCAACAAGCCGATGCCCTGACAAGGCTCGCTAGTTCTACAATATAAATGGAGCATTTCCTAAGGTCTATCCTATGGGAGATTCTTGAGGAGCCGAGCATAACTTGGCCCTTGGAAATTAACCTCCTGGACAGGACAGAATGCTGAACGACCCCCATCATCTCCTGGCTGAGTGACGGCATCGTGCCAGCTGATCTCGTAGAGGCCGCACGAATCGAGACGCGCTCTAAATGGTTCATCTACAATGATGACATTCTCTACGAACGGGGGTCTGTATCCCTCACCTACGACGCTTGCCTCCCTAAGAGGGGAAACTCTTACTCATAAACCTCAATGAAGAGGTGTGTAGGTCACATATTGGAGGAAGATCACTTGCGCAAAAGGAGGTAAGGGACCGGGTATTACTTGCCAATGCTGCGGAAGAATGCCCTCGATATGGTGGCTCAATGCGAGAAATGTCAAGTCTACTTGCATGTGCCGAGGCTTCCAACCATCGAAATGACTCCTATTTTGGAGCCCCTGCCTTTCAGCCTATGTGGAATGGATATCCTAGTCTCTTTCCCTCAAGCACCGGGCAAGTTTAAGTTTTTGGTGGTAGCCGTGGACTACTTTACCAAATGATAGAAGCGAAGCCGTTAGGAAACATAATTGAGAATGAGATAAGAAAGTTCACATGAGATCACCTAAGGGAATTATTATCAACAATGGGAGACAGTTTTTTTACCCAAAAGGTGATCTCATTCCTAGAGTCATTCGGATCCAAGGCTCAGTTCACCTTGGTAGCCCACCCCAAGCCAAAGGGCAAGCCTAGTCCAACAACAAAATCATTCTGAAAGGCCTAAAGGAAAATCTATATAGCGCCAAAAGACTTTGGGTAGAGAGGTTGGACGAGGTCTTGCGAGCTATCAAGATCATGAAAAAAGCAACCACAGGAGAGCCCCTCTTCATGTTGGTATACGGTTCCAAGGCAGTTCTCCCCATCAATATCCAAGTGCAGCGACCTAGAGTTGCCCACTATGCAGACGCACAAAATGAAGACAAGAAGCGCTGCTCGCTGGAACTATTGCTGGAGATCCGGGGAGGACGCACTCTTAAGAATGGATATCTACATGAAAAGAATGAATAGAGGGTATAACACACGATTCAATCCTAGGCCTTTCTTGCTTAACGACTTGGTTCTTCGAAAGACGGTAAGTACCGGGCACAAAAGGGACTAAGGGAAACCACTACAAACTGGGAAGGACGCTACAAGGTTACCCGGATACACAAGCAAAGAACGTTCGAGCACGAGGATCTGCAAGGCAGGAAGTTACCAAGGTCATGAAATGCTGATAACTTAAGGAAGTTTCATGTTTAGCTAACAACCAAGGCAAACATAGGTCGGGCACCCTCAACAGCCTACTTATCCAAACATAGGGTGGGCACCCTCAACAACCTACTTATCTTAGTCTACACGTGGGGACCCTATAACAACCCCACTATCGTTTTTCTAATGGGTGAGAGCCTCAAAACATTCCGCTCAATGATTATGTTGTCAGCGAAAAGAATATCATTTCTTTCTACCCTTGTTTCTTTTCGCTTAGATGCAATCCACCAACGTCTCCGGGCTAGGACGCTAAGGTCTCTAGACCCAGCTTTACGGCTTCCAAGCATACATTCGATACTTAATCCACTTAGTAAGAAACTCATTTAGGACCCCCAGGTTGGCAACCAACCTACATCTCCTGACAAGGACGCTGAGGTCATTGGACCTAAGCTCTATGTCTTCCAAGCCTACGTTTGATATTTAATCCGTTAAGTAAGAAACTCATTTAGGGCCCTCGGGTCCATAGCAAACCAACGTCTCAAGACTAGGACGCTGAAGTTCCTGGACCCAGCTTTACGGCTTCCGAGCCTACGTTCAATACTTAATCCGTTTAGTACGAAACTCATTTAGGGCCCCCGGGTCCACAACCAACCTAAGTCTTCAGACTAGGACGCTGAGGATCCTTGTAGGGGCCACGCCCTTCCCGCTCCAAGAAGAGAGGCGGAAATCGAATAAAGGCACGTGTACCCCCCATGGAAATGGTGCGTGTTATGACGTTGAAATTGTCATATTTTGTAATGTGCAAAATGACTCCTTTGGTCTTTTACAAAAGTCTAGATTCTGGGGTAGTGGTACAAACTGGATGTGGGATGCATCCAATTCGCCTGTTCTTACGAACGGCCACTTCTTGCGAATTAGAACTTTTCGTAAATAAATTTGGTTCGACGATTAAATTAACCTAAATGTTTTCTAAGTCATTTTCACATTAAAGTTTATTTAGGTATCACTTTTTAGCATGCAATTTCATTTATCCATAATCAAGTGAGAAAAACACACAAATATGTCCAAGAGAGTTAACGTTATCGAATGGACAACCAATAATAAAAAATAATAATGCAAAAGTATAAGACTTTTAAGCCTAAAAAGTAATATTGAATGATTACTTTCTAAAATTATGTGACTTAATAAAAAAAAGGAATAAAAATAATAATGTTTCAAGTATTTTTGGGTAAAGAGAGTGGACCCTCCAAGACTCAAAGGGTTGAAGAACTTTAATTGCTTGAGATGAGGTGGATGCTGATGTGTGTCATCAAAGATAGGCACCTGCATAGATAACACATGCACATGGAACTACCCCCGGCGTGATCCGTGGAACGGTCCTCCGACGATCAAGTCAATAAGGATCTTCTCAATGGGTTTGCCGAGAAGGATGTGGAGCCAAGGGGAGCCGTGCGAGATGAAAGTCTCATGAAATGCTCTTTAGGGAAGCCAAATCTTTCTTGGGAAAGAGGAAAGACTTGAATGCTGTAGAGAGAGAAAGTTACCAAGCTAATCAATCAGTTGTCAAGATCAATTATTCTCCTACCCATGAAGGGTGTGCATGCCTCCTATTCATAGATATTCTCCAAGTGCGTCTAGGGTTAAGGTATGTCCACTAATGAGGCGCCATGTGGACATTCCCTTCCTAAAAGCATGGGCCTTGAAGGTCGTCAATCATCCCTGACCACGTGCATGGTACATGTGGCGCTCTTGGAAGCTTTTGGAGTCTTTCTTACACTTTCCCCTTTATTAAGGGAGTGTCTTGTTGGATTAGGTCAAGGTCTTAGCCGTAATCTTCCCTATCATTCTCTTCGTTAGCTGTCTGACGAGCTCCCTCATGGGCTCCCCCCTCATCGGGACCCCTCATCCTTCAGTGGACTAAGAGAAGCTTTTTCGTGCTGGCGGAGTGTCTCATCACATTCTTGGGCTACACGAGGGTCAAGTTGCCGAAGGGGTGAGGAAGAGTGGGACTGCTGAGGCGATGGTGACGAAAGTTGACTGAGGGAAGCCGACAAGAATAGTGGGCCGGTACGAGGACCCTGTAGGAGACTTGAGTATGGGCCTAGGTGGGAATCAAGATGAAATGGGCCGAAGGAGTTTGTGGGCTGAAGCAGGGCCCACGATTAAACGGACCGAACAATTGCCCCTAAGATTGGGCGTGCTCCAAGATTTGGACGTAGGTGCTTGCCTTATCCTAAAATTTTTAGATGAAGCGATGGGGTCCTCGGACACCCGAAGGGTTACCCCCTCCTCTTGCTCCTGTCTTGAGATGATCACATGAGGGGGGTCATGACACGTGGCAATCTGAGGGGACCTTTCATCCGTGGCCCCAACTGACGTGACATTTTGTCTTCTTCTCCTTTTCCTATAAATAAAGGAACCCTTGTCCCATTTCGCCTTTCTAGTTTTGTGAATTCTAGAGAGAGAGAGAGTGAATTCTAGAGAGAGAAAGTATCTGCCTTGCTTGTGTTAAAGATCAAGTTGATCAACCACCCTCATCGGCAACCCATGTTTTCAGGTGCCTTCGTCCTCTTGTAAATATGTACCTCAATGATGATTTTGAATGGGACAACGTCCTTGGGGCCTTCGTTGAGGTGACCCCATAATCTTGTTAGGAGCTTTTGAGGGGGACCATGAAGGAGTTTCAACTCCTCTATGAAGACGAGGACTTCTAGTCTAAGGGACATGTTCCCGGGGAGGTCACTCTCGGGGCCCAAGACTGTTTGGGCGGGAACTCAAAACATGAATAATCTATATATGTACGGTGTAAGGTCCCCGATCTATCGGTCGCAAACAAAGGGCCGACCCTTTGTCTAGCCCTCACACCCCTCGTCTTGAGGACGTTGGTAATAATTCTTCGGTGAGTAACACAGACACAGTAGGAGAAAAAGTTAATAATGGTAATAATCTCAATGCTTCGGCTCTAACGAGCTCGGCGGTACCGGTGAAGGCTGTGCATGTCTGTAGAAAGATTGTGGTTAGAAGGATGGCTCGAGCAAAGCAAATGGCTTGGAGAGTACCCTACCAATTCGAGGATGACCCCAAACCCGTCGTCCACCGATGTCGCCAAGCCGGAGCCCCATGGGAGGCGAAAGCGCATTCTAGACGAGAGTTCGGATTCGGCTTCGTCAGTTGGTAAGTCATTACAGTTCTTTTTTTGTTGCCCCGGTCATAGCTGGCTCGTCAAGCTTCAGATCCCAACGAGGTCACCGTAGATTGCCTCCCACCGTATACCATTCCTAGGGGCATGACGAGGGTGGTAAAGAAGGCGAAGAAGACGAAGGAAGAGAAGGTTGCCGAGGAGGATCCTAGTACAATGCCGAGTGGATGGCATTCATCTATGGATGACTTTGACCAGTACTTGGTGTGGGTCGCGGTCCTGTGATGGCCTACTTATTAGAGCCAATGGATGGCTCAATGGTTCACCCTCTTGGTGACCTCGTCACATCTCATAAACTCTCAGGTACGTTCGGCATCAGGCTTCCCCCCATCCCTTCCCCCTCTCCCTCTTGAGGGCTTACAACCTCGCCCTGGCACAACTCGTCCCCGACACTTGGGGACATGTCACCTTCTTCACCATTTTTTGTTCTGTGCATAAAATAGAGCCGACCCTCGGCCTACGGTTTTCTGTGACAAACGGCCGCCATCCACAACCTATTGTAAATTTTGTTTTTTATTTTGAGCCCAAGTATGAGTGTGTCTTCAGACCTTTGATGCTGTCCACGAACTCCGGCTGGGTGACTTACTTCTACTACGTCAGTGCCATAAAGGATGGCTTCTTTGATGAGGTCCCGAGGTGGAACCACGCTACTAGTTTGGTCACCCTCAGTATGCCTTCATAAGAGGACAAGGCCACTCTGAAGCTTTTTTAGTGGGAGAAAAGTTATCAGAGGACCGACACGCAGATCTATGTGAAGATGCCCCTTCGGTGGAACCCTGAGAGGAGATGAACCCAGAACGAGGAGTTTTTTGTGTACCATGGGATCAGCAATGCCATGGACCGGGGTACTTTTCATCTTTTCCTTTCGTTCATTTTTCGGTTGTCCTTCAATGACTTTACTCACTCGTTCTACCTCGCTTTTGCAAAGATTTGTTGTGCCTCCCTTTTGATTTCAATGGTGGGTAGGGACATGACGGGGTACACGACTTAGGGGACATCCAGGCCAGAATAGTGGCCAAGAACAAGCTGCTCCTCACCAAGGTCATAAGTGTTTGGAAACAATATTTCCTCATTTTTAACCCTTTTGTTCACTTACTTGGCTTTCCTTTGTGCAAAAGAAAGATGTTGTGGGAGCTCGGACAAAACAGAAGAGGGAGAAGGCCGCCTCCTTGTCCCGTGTTAGGGGATCCTTATTTGTTCCTCTCGTCAGAGATATTCCTTCGCCCAGGCCTCAGAAAAAGGTGGGGATAGTAAAGGAGTTGAGGAACATGGTCGAGGTTGCCTCGGAGGAGAGGACTCCTGAGAGAGCCATCCTTAACACTATCCTAAAGGCACTTCAAGTCTCGGCCTCTCCTGGCGGGAGTCGACCTCAGACCCCTCTGTCTAAGGTCCTTGTAGGCTCTTGCGCTGAATAACGGAAAGGCCCCGTTGTTTCTGGCTCGTCTCCCCCCTCGCCCCATCAGGGCCTCACCAGGAAGCCTTCTTCCCGGTATCTTTCTCGGAAGCCAGATGAAAAGGATAGGGTGGTTGCTTACTTCCTAGCTAAGGTTGTGCTTGTCGAGGATCTTCAGTATTTGTAGCATTGCCCTGCTGCTGCGGAATACATGTGCCGATGCTTGGCTATGGAGGTATGCTTCATCCTCCTATATTGTGGTTTCTTTTACTTTTTATTTTTATGCGTTGATCCGTCCTTATTTCGTCATACAGGCGGTGATCCTACCTCGGCACTACAGCGACCTCGCTCGCAATAAGGAGGGGGAGGCCTGGGATGCCGGGAGGGGAAAACATGAGGCTGTGAAGGCCAAGGAAAAGGCCGAGAAGGCGAAGGGGAAGGTCGAGAAGGAAAAGGATTAGCTGGCTCATCGCTACAAGACCTTGGAGAAGGTTAAGTCCGAGATGGGGGCGAAGCTCGCTGTTGCCGAGGCTGAGTTGGCTAAGGTGAAGTGAGAGAGGTTTGCTGCTCTCGCTGCCCAGATGCAGCTTTTTGGCGAGCTGGAGGGCGAGAAGGTCAAATCCAAGGCCCTCGGTGATGCCATGGTTGCGTCCGAAAGGGAATTCTTGGCGAGCATCGAGAAAGCTTTCACGGGAATCATCGACTACGAAGACAGTTTCTGATGTCCACAGACGAGAAGAGTCATCCTGATGGCGTCCAAGTTGACAGAGTACCCCTCGATTCTGGAGGATACTTACAAGGAATTCATGTGCTCGGACCCTTCAAACCACTTCTGCCAGATCAAAGTTGCTGATCTATTATCTTTCGAAACTGGTTTGCTGGGTGAAATAGGGGATCACCTTGAGCGTCAAGCCTAGGGTGGTACAGGAAACGGAAACGAGGAACACGCTGGTGCTGAGGTTTACCCTTCGCCGGGAGGCAACGCCGAGTAGGTCTCTTCTCCCGGTAGTTAGGTTAACGACGTTTCTTCTCCCCACGATGATGCTGCCGCTGCCTCCTCTCCGAAGGCTTCTTCGCCCTGATGAGGGTTGTAATGTTTCTGTTTTTGGGGTTTTTGTTTGTTTGTTTCTTTGTAATGAGTTGTGGACGAAGTGTTTTGAATAAAGGTTTGTTTAGTTTTGTTTTCAATGTTTGTACTTTATCTTGTTTATGTGCTAGATTTGCTCAAGTACTGCATGCTGAATGTATGCTGAGAGCTCTTGGTGGGTAGGCTCTCTCGTCTCTATGCCCCACTTTAGAAAAGCTAGACAAGGCAAGACAAGCCGAGGGGTTTGGGGAGAGGACCCCCTTTGTCCCCTGCTGCCCCTTGGGCAGAGTTAGTAGTGTTACTTCATTATGCCGAGGGGGGGTTTCAGTCTTCAACACTAGGAAGCTTTTGAATGGATTTGTTTGAAGAGGGTCGCAAATCGAGCCTCTGTTTCCTCGCGTATGTTATCCTCTTGGGAAATGTTCCACTATTTTCGAATTTTTATCCCTTCTTATCCTCTTGGGGCACGTTACGCCACGTGTCACACATCCCTTATTTCCTTGAAATGATCCACGTCGTTGATAAGTTTTTGCCCTGCCTATAAAAGGAGGCTCCCATGTAATTTTCTCATTGCACCTTTCATTTTCTTCCATCAACTTCTCATTTGAGGAAAGAATTTCATAGTCATTTCAGTGAGAAACATCCTTAACTTATGAAGGGAAGCCGGTTGGGCAGCGGTTGTCCACCCGCTCTCTGCCTCTAAGCTCCTAATTGGGTTGTGGATGGATTTTCATCCTATTTCCATTTACGGGCTGGGCCACTAGGCCCTTTTGAGGACGCAAGGGTCGGTGAAGCTTCCTCTTGTCCTTCCAACCTTTCCCTTTAGGGGTCCGATAGACGCATCTTTGCTTTATCTCGTCCTTGCGTCCGATTGGTCTGGTGGTGCCGGAAGATGGAGAGAGGTGTTGGGTGGCGGTGGTTGAGATTGCGGTCGCACCGTCCTCCTCCAACATGGGAAGGACATTGTGTATTACATCACGTTTACGTCCTCCCTCTCATCCTACACTGCCTCGTTGGCACATCAGCCCTCTTCCTGGGTCCCGCTGGAATTTCGGAGTTCTCCCCTAAAACGAAGAACTTTGCGTATTAATTTTCTTTGCCGCTTGAAGAGACTTTTCTTCGTATTTCTTCTCTTTGCTTGTAGAAATCTTTATAATGAACTTCAATGAATGAGAAAGATATTTTTGGTCATTTGCGCCCTAGGATTGGGTCTCATCTCTTCTTTGTTGATGTCTTTCGCTTGTTTTGCTTCGTCTAATCATTTTATAGACTTTGTTCATTTTACTCCCAGGGTAGGGTCTCATCGAACCATGTTGTAGACTTAAATTTCATTTTCCCCCATTGTGGGGTCTTGTCTAAAAGTGTTGTAGACTTAAACGTTCATTTGCCCCAGGGAGGGGACTCGTCTAACCGCGTTGTAGAGTTAAAGTTCATTCGCCCCCAGGGTGGGGTTTCATCTTTTAATGTCATACAGTTTGAAAAACATAAAGAACAACATGTAGGTGAAAGGCTTGTGAGACCAAAAAGTTCCATTTATGGTTGTTTGGGGGAGCCGGCCCCTCTATGGCCAACGGCCTTATAGAAAGCATAGTAGCGTGTTTGGGGGTGCTTACACTGTCATCTAGAAACTTATGAAAGTCTAGGAATCAGAAGGTTGATAAGAGGCTGTTAAGGGGTGCCTATCCCGACGACGCTCCATGACGAGACCGCTTCCTATACGATGAATTCTGGAGATTGTTGATGTTCCAAGGCGTGCCTATCTTCCTCCCTTCTGGTGTTTCCAGTCGGTAGGTTTTCGAATTTGGTACTTCGGTCACCCTATAGGGTGCTTCCCACTTTGGTGTCATCTTCTCTTCTTCATTATGCCTTCCTACTGACTACATAGTCTGTACGGCAAGGTCCCCAACATTCATCTTTCTCAATCTCACTCTTCGATTGAAGGCTCTCGTCATTCTCTGTTTATAGATCTTCGCTCTTAGCAGTGAGTTTCCTCGTAACTCAAGAAAGAGGTCGAGGTTGTTCTTCAATCTCTCATCATTCGTCCGGGGGTCGATGTGTTTGACCCTTGGACTCTTGTTAGCGAGTTCCAACGGGAGTACGGCTTAAGAGCCGTAGACGAGGTTGAAAGGTGTTTCTCCCGTGATTGCTTTCTATGTTGTCCTTTATGCCCACAAGACATATGTTAGCATGTCGCCCCCCCTAGCCTTTTGGCTTTGTCAAGTTTCTTCTTGATTCCATTCACCAAGATTTTATTGCTTGACTCTAACTGGAATTCGTTTGGGGCCTCGTGACTGCGGTGAAATTTTCCCTTACTCCATACTTGGCCAACCAGTCGATGAGCTTCAGTGTATCGAAAAGTAATGTTGAATTACCACTTTCCATAATTGTGTGACTTGATAAAAATGGATAATAAAATGATAAAAAAAATAAATAAAAATGCAAAAAGAATATAAAAAATAATTTAAAAAATGACGAAAAGAAGAATACAAAATAAAAANNAATAAAAGCCAAAATTAATAAAATTAAAAATAAGGCAGAATATAAACTATCCTAAAAATGTTGAAAACCAAATTAATAACAATAAATAACAAACAGGAAATTAAATAAAAATATATACACATAAATATACATGAATTGAAATAAAGTAATTTTATTTAGGAA
>ONZA01015117.1:41004-52394 GCA_900322205.1 Kewa caespitosa | reverse complement strand
AAAAAAAAAAGGTCTCCACTCTTGAGGCCAAACTTGCCAAGAAGGAGTCCGAGATAGAGGCGGCGAAAGCTGCTTACAAGTCCTTGGAAGACAAGATGGTCGCCTCCGAGAGGGTGTTCCTCGAAAGCCTCAGGGAGCCCTTCATGGACATTTTGGACTCCGAAGAGGGCTACTCGGCCTTCTTGGCAAGACCGGTGGTGATGCTCATGTCCCAGGTGGGGAAGGATGAATTGACAACTAACCTATGCGAGGAGTTAGCTTAGAACCTTCGTGATCACTACCGTAAGACCTCGCTTGCCGACCTTTCGACTTCAACACCGACTTTCCAGATGCCATCAGGGACCATATTTGGCCTAATGCTGAGGGTGCTTTCGGTGAGGAGGATGAGGATGAAGGGGTTGGTGAGGACCTGTCTCTCTTGGAGGGTGCTGCCGAGAGTGTCTCTTCGCCCCGGGGTCATGATGCCGTCGAGGATGATGCGGCCGACGTTTATTTCCCCCCTATCCCCTTCATCTTAAGGAGAGTTGTATTTTTTTACTTTTGTTTTGTAATGAATCTTGGACAAGTCTATTTTTGTAATGGAAATCATCTATCTTTGTTGTGTAATGCTTCGTTCTTCTGTTTGTCCTGGCCTTGGTCGAGTGGTCTCTATTGGGTGTGACGGGAGCTAGAGACTTTTGGTGAGATAGTGGACGGGAGGTAGTCGTCTTTCATCCACTGTAGTTGTCCCTCGTCCACTTTCCCCCACTCGAGTAAGGCTGGGCATAGGCGACGATAGGGATTAGACGAGGGTTGGGCCTCGTCTTGTGTTGTGTGCTCGTTATAGCGCCGAGGGTGGGATCTTTGTCTTCAACACTTAGAATTTTTCTGGTTCTTTTTGATGAGGCTTGTAGATTGAGGCATTTTCTCCTTGGGAAATGCTCCAGAGTGCCTTCTTTATCTTCCTGGGGGACATTACGCCATGTGTCGCGCATCCCCTGTTTTCCTCAAATGATCTGAGCCGTTGTCCGTGTGCTTGACTTTGCCTATAAAAGGGGGGCCTTTGGGTCACTTTCTCCTTGCACCTTTCCCTTTCTTCCTTCATTTTCCTTTCTAAGTAAAGAATATGCCTTTCCTTCCTGAGTTTTCTTCCTTTTTTGCCTCTTTCTCCCCTCCTCCCAAGGTGAGATGGGCTTCGTCTGTGGCGATGACTACCCTGGTGGTCTCGTCGCTACGTTCGATCCACGTTTAATGCTTTTAGATCATCATGGCCTCAATGGGGTCGATGTGCCTATCTCATTACTCTCCGATGATTAATATCCTTGACTTATGAGGGGATGCCGGTCGGTTTGGGATCAGTTAGCTGTTCTTAGGCCTTCAGCCCACCGAACGGGTTGCTATTGGTTATCGTCCATTTTCCATTCACAGCCCAAAAGATAAGCTTCCGCCCGTCAGATGCCCCTCGCCGTTTTCTCTTTTAGAGATTGAGAGAGGCAGTTTTGCCTGACTGCTGCATCTCGTCTCCTCGGGAGAGCGGAGTGCTGGAGAGGGAAGAAGGTGTGGTGGAGCCAACGTCTTGGATGTGTTTTTGCTGGCGATAGTGGAGCGTGCTTGGAAAGCATTTGTCCAAGTTGTGAAGGACTTGACGTATTATGCTACATCTTCGGCCTCCCCCCTCCATGCCCCTCTTCCTCCCGACGGGGCTCCTGATCCTTTTCCCACGGCTTCGTCTGGGTGGCTCTTCTTCCAGAGTTTAGGGGCTCTCTCCCCCACACTGAAAAACTTGGCGTATTATTTTTCCTTCAGCATTTAGCTTTCATCATTGTACCTCGTTCTTGTATGTCGGAACCTTTGTAAAAAACTTCAATGAAATATAAGAGAGTTTGATGATCATTTACCCCCTAGGACTGGGTCTCGTCTCTTCATCTTTTTTGTCCGCTGTGTTTGATTTCTGCATTTTCCTTTCGTCCACTTTTATGTCTCGTGGACTTGGATGAAGGTCTTTGCCTCTCGCCCTTCGTGCGGGGCATCGTCTAGCCATGTCGTAGACTAAGTGCGTTTTTCCCCAAGGGTGGGCTTCGTCTATCTGTTACGTAGACGAAGTTCATTTTTCCCCCTGGTGGGGCTTCGTCTAACCATGACATAGACTAAGTTCGTTTGCCCCCCAGTGCGGGGCTTCGTCTAACCATGACATAGACTAAGATTGTTTGCCCCTGTGGTGGATCTTCGTCTATTCGTGTTGTAGACTAAGTTTGTTTGCCCCAATGGTGGGGCTTCGTCTATCCGTGTCGTAGACTAAGTTCATTTGCCCCCAAGGTGCGACTTCGTCTAACCGTGACATAGACTAACTTTGTTTGCCCCCGTGGTGGGGCTTTGTCTATCTAAGTTTTCAAAAGAAAATTTTTTTACGGCAATACATAGACCAAAATGCGTAAGAGCCAAAAGCAAATCCATTCTTTTCTTCTTGGTGGAGCCGACCCCTGATGGCCAAAGGCCTCACAAAATACATAAAGGTTTTTGGGGGAGCCTATCCCTCTCGGCCAACGGCCTCAAAAAATGGATAAGAGGCTTCTTGGGGGAGCCTATCCCGTCATTTAGAGAAGTCGAGGAATCAACAGAGGCTATTTAAGGGTGCCTACCCCGATGAGCCTCCATGATGAGACCGCGTCCTATGCAAAAAAACTTTCAATGATTGTTGATGTTCCAGGTCTGCTTATCTTCCTTCCCTCCATTTTCCAATAGGTAAGTCTTTAATTTTATGACTTCCGTAACCTTGTAGGGTCCCTCCTAGTTGGGTGTCATCATTCCTTCTTTATTTTGCCTTCGCATGCATTCAAATGGTTCTCATGACAAGGTCCACTACATTGAGCTTCCTAGCTTTCACTGTCTAGTTGAAGGCTCTTGTCATCCTTTACTTGTAGATTTTGGCCCTCAACAGTGAGTTTCCTTGTACCTCTGGGAGGAGGTCGAGGTCATGCTTCCTCTTTTCATCGTTCATCTTGGGGTCGAAGTGTTCGACCCTCGGACTCTTGTTGGCCAGCTCCAGGGGAAGTACTACTTCGGACTCGTAGACAAGGTTGAAAGGTGTTTCTCCTGTGATGGCCTTCTTAGTTGTTCTCGACGCCGATAGAACTTCCGCTAGCATGTCGTCCCATAGCCCTTTGGCTTTGTCAAGTTTATTCTTTATGCCATTCACCAGGATTTTATTCCTTGATTCTACATGACCATTCGTCTGGGGCCTTGCCACAGCTGTGAAGTTCACCTTCACCCCGTACTTTTCCAACCAGCCGATGAGCTTCAGCGTGTCAAAGTTTCAGCTGTTTTCAAAGATGATGCTTCAGGGGGTGCCAAAACGTGTAAGGATGTTCTCCAGGATGAACTTCTTCACATCAGCTATGGTTATGTTCTTAATAGCCTTTGTTTCGATCCATTTGGTGAAGTAGTCGACGGCGATGATGGCGTACTTAAGCTGTCCTGATGCTTGCGGGAAGGGGCCTATTACATCCATGCCCCATAGGTGAAAGGGCATTGGAGATAGGATCAACATCAACTCGACGGAAGTGAGTTTCGGGACAAGCACGAATAGTTGGCACTTTTCACAACTCTTAATCATCTAGGCCGCGTCACTCTTCAGAATGGGCAGTAGAAACCTAGCCTTAGATTTTTTGGGCTACGGCTCTCCCTCCTTGATGTGCTCCACAGATGCCAGCGTGGGCTTCTCAGATGATTTCCTTCCCTTGCGCCTTTGTGACACATTTTAGCAGTGGGTGGCTTAGGCCCTTCTTGTAAAGTGTACCATCTCTGAGTTCAAACCATTTAGCTCTCATTTGAATGTTTTTGGCTTCCTTATCATCATCGTGGAGCTTTCCTTCCCCCAACCACGCCATCAACAGCTCCATCCATTCGTCTCTACGGTGGAGAAGGAAGACTTCGGCGTCTGGTTCAATACTCCTCTTCTCCTTCTCTTCCAAAAAGATGATTCGGGAGACTCCTTCGGCTAAGGAGCTGGCCAGTCGGGCCAGCGCGTCGGCATGGTGGTTCTCCGACCTTGAGATGTGTTCTACTACCACTTCTTCAAAGTGCTTGATTGTCTCCCAGACTTTTCCAAGGTATGCCTTCATTCCTTCACCCATGGCCTCGTAGTCTCCCGAGATCTGTGAGACGACGAGCTGGGAGTCCATCCTCACTTTGAGTTTCTTTGCCCTGGCGGATTGGGCCATCTTCATCCCAGCGATGAGGGCTTCATACTCAGCCTCTTTGCTGGACGCTTAGAACCCAAATCTCATTGCATACTTGTAGACATCTCCCTCTGCCAAAGTGATGACGATGCCTGCCCCACTTTCGCTCTTGCACGACGAGCCGTCCATACTCATCAACCACGGGTCAGTCCAGTAACTTAGCGTCTTCTACGAAGGCATCACTTTGACTAAGAAGTCTGCAAGGGCTTGGTTGTTTATCGCCCTCTTAGGCTCGTACTAAATATCATAGTCAGTAAGCTCGTGAGCCCACACCTGCACTCTTCCAGGCGAGTCCATCTTACCCAGTATTTTATTTAGAGGTTGATTTGTTAAAATGGTTATTGGATGGCTTTTGATGTAGGGTCTAAGCTTTGGGGTGGAGTAGCAGAACTCGCCACCGCACAAAGCATGACTGGAGAAGTAGACGGTCCCTTGTTTCCTCTCTTCCTCCCTGACGAGGACTAAGGCAACAGCGAGGTAGAGGAAGAGTCTCTTCCCTGGCTTTGGTGAAGCTATTTTGGGCAAGGAACCCAAGTACAGCTTCAGCTTCTTAAAGGCTTCTTGCGATTCATTACTCCATTCAAAATTCGACACCTTCCTAAGTGCCGAGAAGAAGTTTGCGCACTTATCGGCGGACTTTGAGATGAACCAGTTGAGGGCCGTGATGCACCCTGTCAGCTATTGAATGTCTTTGACACATTTTGGTGGCACCATGTTGATCATAGCCTTAACCTTCTCCGGGTTTGCGTTGATGCCTCTTTCGCTTACCAAGAAACCCAAGACTTTTCCTCCCCTCACCCCGAAAACACACTTCTTTTGGTTGAGCTTCATTTTGTTTCTCCTTAGAGTTTCAAACGTTTCTCTCAGGTCTTCTACGTGGTCAGAAGCCTTCACGCTCTTGGTGATGAGGTCATCCACATAGGCTTTGAGGTTTCTACCAATTTTCCCCCCGAAGACCTTTTGGACGAGCCTGTGGAAGGTCGCGCTGGCATTCTTTAGGCCAAAGGGAATCATGGTACAGCAAAAGACTCCGTCGTAGGTGATGAAGGCCGTTGAGCTCTGATCCTTCTTCTTCTTGAAGACTTAATGGTATCCGGAGAAGGCATCCATGAAGCTTAAGAGTTCATGTCCCATGGTGGAGTCAACAATATTGTTTATCCTCGGGAGCGGGAAGTGGTCCTTCAGGAAGGCCTTGTTCAAATCAGTATAATCAACACACATTCCCCAGCTCCCGCTCGCTTCTTCAACATCACAACGTTGGTGAGCCACTTAGGGTATCACTATTCTCTTATGAAGTCGGCCTCAAGAAGCTTCTTCACTTCAGCCGACGCGGCTCGGCTTCGCTCTTCGCCCAGATGTCTCTTATTTTGCTAAACGGGCTTAAGATTGGGGTTTACTCCAAGTTTGTATTCCATGAGAGATTTGTCAACGCCGGGCATTTTGTTTGGTCCGAAGGCAAAGACGTCTTGGTACTCATGGAGGAGCTTCGTCAGTGCCTCCTTGGTGGTCTCATACAGCTTGTCACCGAGGTATGTGATTGTTCTTAACGAGAGGGGTCCAGGATGACCTCCACCTTGCCACCCGAAGGGGTGGCTCTCTCTCTTTCTTCGATCCTCACGTCAGCCAGCTCCAGTGGGATGATGTCTACCATGAGGCACTGTACTTCCTTCCCCTTCTCCTCCTTCGTGGGGGTAACATCCTCTATCTTTACAATGACTCATTCTGCAGGAATTTCTTTCTTCCTCTTCCTCGAGCTGTTCTCGGCGGGGGCCAAGGCGTTGGTCTCGGCGAGTGGCAACATTTTCTCTGCAACAGTGTTTTTGTTGTTCAGGAACTGGACGTAGCATGTCCGGGTTGCTTTTTGATCGCCAAGGGTCTTCCCTACTTCCCCACCGTCCATGTTGAATTTCAATGTTAGTAGCATCATGTTGGGAGTTCCATTTATTTTATTCAGCGTCAGTCTCCCAAGGAGGACATTTTATGGGAGTTGGACATTGACAACTAGGAACTCCGAGATGACACGCCTAGCTTCGTTCTTCGGTCCTATCCTCACTTGGAGTTGGATGCTTCCCATCGGTAGGACTTTGTTCCCACCGAAGCTTACCACCGGGTGAGTGCTGGGTATCACTTTGTCCGAGGTGTAGCCGAGGTCCATGAGGCAACTGGCTGTGATCACATCGACTGAGCTTCTCGTATCTATTAGGACTCTTTTTACCAATGTGTTGGCAGCTTTCACCTCAACAATAAGGGCGTCATCGTGAGGGAACTAGAGGGGACTCATGTCCGATTCATCAAAAGTGATTGGTTTCCTGAACTAGAGGGAACTTTCTCAATCAACATGATTTGATCGAGGGATCTAAGGTGAGCTCATCTTTCTTTGTTTGTAAGACCACTTCTTGTCGGGTCACCCAAGATGACAGCTACCTCATAAGAGTCTGAAGAGGATCCTGAGGCCATAGGCTCGGTTGTTGCCCCCTGGCCTAGCGGGACGGTGGTCGTACCCTTGTCTTTCACGAAGGAATTGAGTTTTCCCTCCTTGGCCAATTTCTCAAGGTGCGAACCTGATTCTCGCCAGTTGCTCGTACTGTGCCCGTTCTCTTTGTCGTATTGGCAAAAGAAGTAACTCTTCTCCATGCCTTCTTTCGTCGGGGTTGGGTCCGGTAGCAGTTTAAGGTCAATTTTTGCTAAGACAGCTTCTTGATGGCAGTTCAAGGTTTGATTCACCGCGGGGCTCTCCGTCGTTTTTCTTTAGGGCTTCCCTCGCCCTTTGAACCCGCTTCTACCTCCCCCTCTTCCTAGCGATTTCTTCTTGAATTGGAGCTTCTCGACTGTCAGCGTTTCAGCCTTTCTTCTTTCATTCCTTGATGATCATGGCTTGTCATCATACTGCTTCTCTCGTTGATGTCCCCTATTCACTACGTCTCGTCCGGACCTTTCCCAAGCCGTGAATAACTTGGACAAATAGGCCCGAACGAAGGGTAGTGTCATCTTTTCCTTCTTCATTTCCATGTGTTCAAAATCCTTCAAGATTTCGCTTCCTCTGACGATGCCTTTGACGTAGGTCGTGCATGCTATCGCCTGGTCGAGATCGGTTATCTGTAGGCACTCGTTGTTGAAACATTTGTCATAATCCTTCATCAGTTTGTTCTTTCTCTAATAGATATGGAAGAGGTATTCTGAGCATTTCTCGGTCTTCTCACGAGTCATGAATTTCTCGATGAAGACGCGATAGTAGAGCTCGTCGAAGCTATGAATGTTGTGATGAGGGAGACTATCTAGCCACTTAAGTGCCCTACCTTCCAGGGTTTCGACGAAGTGTCGGCAGTAAGTGGCGCCGTTCCGCTCTTGCGTGATCATTAGTGCCTCGTAGGCCATTAGGTGCTCTCGAGGCAAGGTTGTTCTGCTATACTTCTTCATCTTTCCGATCTGAGAGTTCAGGTTAAGGGGATAAGCCATGATCTCTTCGCTGAAAGGGACCTTCATGGTAAGGTCCGGGGTTATCTCTGATCCCCTGATGATCTTCGTGATGTTGTCGTAGTCCTTTGGCCCAAGGCGGGGTAGGACGTGACCCCTCTACCCTCGTAGCCTTTCGGCTTGTCTGTGTTGGATTATTTCCCTGACGTCTTCTTTCTTAGGGACCTCTACTTCCCCTTCGGCTGCTCTCCTCCTCTTCTTCATTGCTTCGATGGAAGGTCGGAGGTCTGCTATGCTTCCTCTAGGCCTTCCATGCCTCCTTGCTCTCTCGCTTTGTCCGGAAGCTTTTGACTTGCTCCAGGACTTTGACAAGGAGGAGTTGGAACCACTTAGGCTGAAGGGGGGTCTTCATAACCTTGATGGTGCGCAACTCCAAGTCGTGTTTTCTTTTAAAGAGCTCAATCGTCTTCTATGTAGCACCCCCATCTTGGTGCTTCATTGCTCCGACATGCTAGAGGATGTTTTGCTGTAGGGTCATGTACATCTTATCACATCCCCAGGATGTTGGCTTGAAGGGCCACCAGCTCCTCCCTCATGATAGGGCGCTGGGTTGCGCCTCGTCTCCATGCAAACGAGGCGGACTGGTCTTCTTCGTGGTTCGACATCGAACTAGTCTTCCTTGACTTAGGTGTTTGTATGTGCTTTTCGTTTCTCAATCTCATGCAACCTTGGCTGGCCACTCCCCAAAGACGACACCAAATGTTTCGGGTGATTTTGGCTACAAGAAGTGAACCCTGGAACACTCAAAGGGTTAAAAGCCTCGGCTGCTTGAGATGAGGAGAAGGGTTACTCGCTTTGTCAGAAGTGGGGTACCTGCGCAAAGAACGCACGTGAATTGCCCACGGCGTGGTTCGGGGAACTGTTCTCCACCAATCAAGTTAGTAAGGAGAGTCCAAGAATAATGGATTTGCCCAAAGGGGAAAATTGAATGCTCTTTAGGGTACTCAAATCTTCCTTGACAAATGGGAGCAACTTGAATACTCTAGAGAAAGAAAGTCTGTAATCTTAATCAGAACCAGTTTTGCAACTGATTTATTCTTACCTTGAAAAAGTGCTTGACTTCTATTTATAGGCATTTCCCAAAGAATGTTTAGGGTTATGACCTGTCCACTGGGGAGGCGCCACGTGCACATTCCTCCCTTGGGCATAACAAGGAAATGGGCCAAGGTTCCACCAGCCAGATCCGGGCACGTGCCCTCTTCTGTATCTTCTGGTCCTCACAAAAATACCGCTCCATCAAGGATGGCCTTCTATCAGCACCGAAGTTGCCTCTTGACCGTTCAAACCGTCATCCATCTCTCCAGCAAGCATCTCGTCGAAGGGGAAAAAGAGCCTTCCCGTCCTAATGTCGGGAGAACCCCTCGTCCTACCCTAAAAGGGGAGACGAGGGTCAATCACCCGAAGCCTCTCGGACAATAGAGGGGGCCAAGGTTTCGTCCATGTCATTCGGACCTGCCAAGAGGTACAATCCTATGGGAAAGGTTGGGCCGATGAGGAGGATCCCAATCCGAAGCCACAAGAGTAACGAGGAGGTGGGGAACGAGTTCATGGGCTTGGAAAGGAGCCCAGGCCGAAACCAACCAAACAGGAACTATACCATACTGTAACATGTAATCAACACCATGTACCCAAGGCACTCGTCGGTAACGAGTTCGTTGTGAATGTATGCCCACTTAGACCTGCAAAACATTTAAGCATCAAGTATGACCTCACACACACATCGCAGGGCTTACGAGCCTACGATAAATCAAGGAGAAGTGTGCTTGGCATCATTAGTATCAATGTCACTGCATGTGTCATAGGAAAGTTGGTCACCTTTTCTATCATTGACATGCCCTCCACCTTTAACCTACTACTAGGACGACCTTGGCTCCATAACATCAATGCCATCCAGTCCACCCTCCACCAGAAAGTCAAAATGGTCGTTAAGGGAAAATTCCTCGTGATTGAGGCCGACCAAATGAAGGTCACCTTATCCAAGACCCCCGTCCTATAAATAGATCGTGGCAAAGAAGATGAAGACTTCTGGGGCTTTAACCACGATTTCAACGCCATTGAGGATGAACAAACTCCATTTGATTTTGATCCTCGCTCAAACCTATATGTCAATTCCATCTTGCGAATTAAAGGCTACATTCCTTGAATGCGCTTATTAAAGAACGCCCAGGGCTCAAGCTCATCTCAGTGGGCGCAAACCATGAACCGTTCATTCGGCCTAGGCTATGCTCCTTCAATTTAGGAAATAAAAGTATCAATGTCGAGGGAAAGAAAAATAAAGAGGGTCGTAAGAGAAGGAATTCCCTTCGATAGCCCTAAGCTCACTTACCCCCACACCCTTAATGGACAATTCGTTCGTGGAAGTGATGACTTCCCCTATTACTGATTCCTGAGCCTTACTACCTTAGTGAGGAAGGCAAGCTAATCCCTAGATTAAAAATTTCAAGGATTGCAACCTTCTGGACGATGAAATCCCTAAGCTTCAGGAACAACCACCACTTGATTGGACTCAACCTTCACCCCACAATGGATTCACTGGCAGCAGAAGACTCGAGATGAGAAGATGACGTTGTGGTATCCGTCATCCTGAATCAAGAGTTTGACCCTTTAGAGATGGTGGCACCCTCCACCGGGATACTCGAGGGATAGCACCACAGCTGCAAACAGACTAATTTCGACGGCTGCAAGTTTAGTGTTACCATAGGAGAAGGGCCTATGTTTGAGTCTAGGGTTTTTTATTCTAGTTCTAGAGATTCTGATCCCAATGCTAGTATAGGACGTTTTCCTCCTGAGAGGATTAGGAATCTAGGCTCCCCATTTCCAATGCGTATGATCCTTCAATTGATGTACTCTTTGACAATAAAAATAAAATGAATGGATTCTGCTTACTCCCTGGATTGTTTTGTCACTAGTTAATTCGCTGACGATAAGTCACTCATGAGAGCCATGCTCGATCGTGAACCAAAAACTTCGATAGTTCATGAAACTGAAACGATTAACTTGGGAACTAACGATAAACTTCACGAGGTTAAAATTGTTCTAACTCTAACTCCAAATGAAAGATCCGACCAAATAAGCCTTTTAAAGGAATTTATAGATCTTTTCGCATTGTTTCATAAGGACATGCCAGGAATTGAACGATCCATCGCGGAGCATAAGATCCCGCTCTTACCTAATGCAAAACTTGTTAAGTTGATATTAAGGAGAATGAAGCTAGAATAGGCTTTAAAGATAAAGGAAGAGGTAGAGAAACAACCCAACGCACGATTCATCGTAGTCGCTAATTACCCCGAATGCGTTGCCAACATCGTCCCCGTCCTAAAAAAGGACACACGAGTAAGAATTTTTATCGATTTCCGACATTTAAACAAAGCGCGTCCCAAAGAAAACTTCCGTCTACCCCACATCGATGTTCTATTTCATAACAGCGCGGATTATGAGCTCTTATCCTTCATGGACGATCACGCAAGATATAACCAAAAACTTATGGCTGAGGAGGCTATGCTAAAAACCACCTTCATCACCCAATAGGGAATGTATTGTCATCATGTCATGTCTTTCGGATTGATCAACACTAGGGAAACCTACAAAAGAGGGACACAATCCCTTTTACATGACATGATTCACAAATATGTTGAAGTATATGTAGACTATACGATCGTCAAATCTCGTGGTCGAGAAGGCAAATACCCAATCTCCTCA
>ONZA01015116.1:41518-51806 GCA_900322205.1 Kewa caespitosa | reverse complement strand
TTTTGAAGTTTCTAAATAGAAGATTTGCAAGACTGATTGTTCCCAAACGTGATTCTAAAGTTTATGTTTTCTGAGTACAGATTCCAAAAATTGAATTTCTATACAAAATAAGGTTTTTTTGTGTTTTCAAAATGAGTTTCAAAATGATTTGTACTAGATAGAGGTACTCTTACTCAGCAATTTCCCTGCTAACTCTCTTACTATTTTATTTTCCACAGGTTAGCTGATTCAATGAGTAGCAAGGGTTGGACCTTAAAATTTGGAACTGTTACATTGTTTATTTGGGATTTATTCATAGTTGAGATTAGTTGTTTTGAGAATTGTTAAATTTCTTTGGGATTGTATTTTGGTTGAGATGTAATTGAGATTATAGTTTGCATTGAATTACCCTATACCTTGCCGTAGCATTATTATATAATTAATAATGTGGCGGTAACACTCCCAATTATCCTTTTTATTTCATAAAGTTTCTATTTATAAAAGAAAGGAAATTGGGGGTGTTACAGGTTGAGTCGCTAAGGAATTTCAACTCCGAATTCCAATCACGGATGNAGGTCGACCAGGAGGTGGTTGTCTAGTTTGGGGATGAGGCTGACACGAGCGTTGTTCAATCTGGAGACGAGGTCGATGGCGAAGCGGTTGAGTATGAAAATGGTGACAACCTCATGTCGGGGTCGTTAGATGAGGTGGTTACAGTAGCCGCCCATGCTTGGGCTGCAGTGAATGAAGCTAGCACTTCAGGCGCTAGATTGGTGGAGGCGTCCACCTCGGGTCGAGACGGCAAAGTCGCGGGTGCTGGCGATGAGTCGGAGGATGATAATTATGACGTGAGTGAACTTCGGTCGTGTTTGAAGTTTGATGAAGAGAGCCAGAGGAAATACTTTCCCTTCTTTGCAGTCCCGGGGGTGAAGAAGACTTAATCACCGTTTCGCCTCCCGGTTGTATAACGGTTTACTCGATGATGGCCGACATGGGGTTCAGGGAGCCTCTCCCTGATTTCACTGCTGTGTTGCTTAAAGAGCTGGAGCTCGCCCCAGCATAGCTGATTTTGAACATGTGGCCAATGAATATGCACTTTTTGTGCGTTTGCAAAGTTTACAAGGTGACACCCACCTTGGCGCTTTGATTTACGGTGTCGGAGAGTGTGAACCGCACCTCAGACTGCAATGTCTTCTTCTACGTTCTTGAGCGACCTTAGTATCTAGTGGGCTTACTAATGGTCAACTCGATTGTGGGGTGGAAAGATGAAATTCGCTACCTGCGAAACTTGTCTGGGCAGTGGGACCTCCCGAACTGGAACCTGCACGATGCTGGCAAACGGCGGTATGTGAAAAAAGGGGCCAACTTCGTCTTACTAAGGCTGATGAGGACGCATTGGCCTTCTTTACCTATTTGGAAAAGTAACCGTCGACCAAAAATGAAGATCAAGGTGAAATTCTTGAACTTCTGGCGGCCTTCCATGTGGTGGTTTAGATCAAACTTTCATCGCCGCAATGGGGTTGAACCATGCTGGGGACATTGGTGGATTACCTTTTTGTACCCTTTTTGTTTATGTATGCTCACTTCACTTCATTTATCATGCTAACTAACATTTCACTTCTCGCCTATCAAGCCAAGGAAAAGCTATCAGCCAACGGGGACAAGGGAAAGTAAAAGCTAGGAACTTCCGACACGGCTCAGTTCCAAAAGAGAATGCATTATGACCTTCAGATAGAGCCATGACAAGACCTAATGGAGGACGGTGTAAGTATTTGTTTGGTGTTTTAAATCATTTGCCAATCTGTATTCACTTCGCTAAACCTATCTTCTCTTCTCTCCTCTTACAAGATGCCCTTGTGGCTCTGCTAAGAAGGCCTAAGGGCAAGAAGTCATCAAGGTCAAAGGTGACTTCGAGTTCAGCGCCTCATGCCACCCCCATTCTATCCCCAGAGAATTGCTACCGGATTCTCTCTTGTCGCGACCTTGGATAAGACTGCCAAGGTGACGAACGTCCAGCCCGCCGGCGGCGCCACCGACACTCTAGATCCCAGTTGGGATTCCATGCCGCGGGGTGATGACCTTCAGGATGTTGGCCGCAAAGGTCGTCCCATCAAACAATCTCGGGACTCCTCGTGAGTGCGCTTGACCCCGCCTCTGAGCAAAAGAGAAATAAGGGTAAGAAGATGGTGAAGGAGCGTGCTGCTCTCGGTCCCAGGTCGCTAGTCTCCACTCCGATCTCCATCGTTGTTCCCCTACCAGGTACTTGGCCCAACTTCTTTGGCAGTGATGAGAAGGATTGGCTCAAGCTAGTTAAATCTTGCATGAGGCAAGCCTTTCCGCGCGAGGATCTCACGGCGCTGGGGTTTGAGCACTTCTGGGCTTGCCACGAGCTCTTGTGCACTGCCTACCAGGTAGTTTCCTTACCTATTTGTTTCACTCTTTTTGACTTCATTTTGGTTCTAGCTTTTCCACTTTGTTTTGCAGAACTATGTCCTCACTTACTACTTCGTCCAGGTGATGGCTCATGGCGACGCCAGGTTGAAGAAGCTCCAGGAGCAGATGAGCCAGATGAACGGGGCCGTGGCACGGCCCCAAGTTGAGCTCCCTACTTCTTAGCTTGACCTACAGACTTCCCAAAAGAAGGAGGCTGAACTGGTTAAGGTTGTTGAGTCTCGAACTTAGGAACTACTACGAAAGTCCAGCGAGGCGGACGCCCAATCGAAGCAAGCTGTCAAAGAGGCCTTCAAGACTGATCTAGGTTCTAGAGCGGTGACTGTGCGCGTTATGATGGCACGGAGTAAACCTTTTGAGCAGGAGAAGCTCCTAGAGAAGAATGCCAAGTTCTTGCCATACAATGTGCGGGAGGAGTTTGGCAATGCCACCTCGGAGGGTGACGATGATGGAGGGAAGAATCAGACTGATCTTTTTCTTTTCTTTTGAGCCTGCGAACTCAATTGTTTGGGGGGTGGAAGCTCTTGTAGTTTTTTTCAAAACATATACATTTGTCCTTCAAGGTTGTTTTGTACTTTTTTCCAGTTGGCTGGCTTTATTTGACGGAAATTTTTAAATTTTCTTGTTCGTAATTTTTCTTTGCATCAACTGCTTTAAGTGTAATCTCTTTGCATATATAATACCTGCCCCCAATTGGTGACAAGTAAACATTTTAAATAAGTAAGACTGCAATGTGCCCCCAATTATTTTAATATTCCCCATGACGGAAATCCTAATAAAAAGGTTTAATAACTTTAAAATGCCATGTGCCCCCACTTATTTAATCTTTTCCTTGGATAGAAATTAAGGTTGGGTTAAAATTTTAATCGAAAAACATTGCGAAGTGAGTAACAGAACCCTTTTGTTCTTGGCTATTTTGGGAGCCGACCCCGTTATAGTTCCATGATGAACTAAACAAAATCATTAGGCTTTTTCGGGGTGCCCACCTCGATCTTAAGTTCTATTAGATGGTTGTTGGGGGGTGTCGACCCCGTTTCACTCCTTGATGAGCTGAAAAAATAATGTAGGGCTTCTAAGGGGTGCCCACCCCGTAGCGACCCTATGATGGGTATGTGTATCGAGGAAAACTCTGAATGTGAAACTTTTTCAAGTTGTTGATATTCCAGGATTGTTCCAACTTCCTTTCAGTCATGTCCTCGAGTCGATAGGTGTCAGGTCGCACAACTTCAGCTACTTTATAGGGCCCCTCTTAGTTAGCTGTAAAGATGCCGTCATCATCCTTCTTCCCTGGAGAATCAGTCTTTCTGTTCACGAGGTCACCCACTTTAAAGATTTTCATCTTCACCCTTAGGTCGTAAGCTATTTTCATTTGCTGCTTGTAAACTTCCATACAAAATAAGGTGTCACCTCGCACCTCATGGAGTAGGTTGATGTCACATCTTAATTTCTACTGATTTTCTGCTTCATTGAATTCCTTGACTCGAGGACTTTCCAGGGTGAGCTTGATGGGTAACACTGATTCGCTACCATACACAACCATGAATGAGCTTTATTCAGTGGCAGCTTTGACCATGGTTCTAGTGGTCCAGAGCACTTCAATAATTTACCAACCCATAAACCTTTCGCTTTGTCCAGCTTCTTCTTGAGCCCATTGACTAGGATTTTGTTGCTCGATTAGATTTGGTCATTATATTGAGATCGGGCGACGGTTGTGAAGCGGCTTTCCACACCAAGCTGAGTGTCTATTTATGAGCTTGGGTGTGTCGAACTGACGGCCGTTGTCAAAGACTATCCCTCTTGGCGTACTGAAGCGGGACAAGATGTGTTCTTAAATGAGTCGCTTCACAAAGGGGATGCTGATGGTTCTCACTACCTTCACTTCAACCCACTTCAAGAAATAGTCAAGGGCGACGATTTAGAATTTCAGTTGATCCAGACCGACTAGAAAAGGACCCAGAATGGTCATTCCCCAAAGGCTAAACGATAAAGGTTCCATGATGAGTGAGAGCTCAATGACTCACAACCTTGGGATCAGAGAGTGGTACTGACACTTCTGACAAGAGAAGACCAGTTCAGATGCATCTCCGTGTATTGTTGGCCAGTAAAAACCAAGTCGTAGTGCTTTTGAGGCCTGGGTGTGACCTCAGTGATGAGTCCTGCATATTCCATCGTGCAGGTCTTGCAAGATCTCTTTGCCTTGACTTCGGGACACATATTTCATCAAAGGGTTGAAGTAGCTTTTCTTATTTAGCACTCCATCTCGATACACAAACCATTGACGCTGGGTATGAAGTTTCCTTGCTTCTTTCGGATCCTCTAGGAGCTGATTGTCGCGGATCCATGTGACAATTCGGGCCATCCAGGTGTCACTTCGATCTAGGATATTCACTTCTTTTGCAAGCTCAATATCTATGCTTCTTTTTTCCAGATCCTCCAAAAATGTTCAGTGGGAAACCATAGATCGCTGAAATAGCGAGCCTCGCCAGAGCATCAGCGTGCTGATTCTCAGATGTTGGTATGTGGATTAAGTCCACTTCTTCAAACTTCAATAGTTCAGTCTTGACCCTCATTACGTAAGCTTTCATGCTTCCTTCCCTCTTCTCGTAGTCCCTAGTGACTTGGGAGACCAAAATGTTTCACCTTGGCCATGTTCAAAACCAGTCAGCAAGGCCTCGTATTCGGCTTCATTGTTCGAGGCCATGAACTTGAACCTCATTGCATACTCTATTACATCTTCTTCGAATGAACTGATGACGATGCCTGCGCCGCTTCCATTCTTTCAAGAGGAGCCATCAACATTGATTATCCAACTTTCTATCTAGTATGCAGGTTCCTCCGCANNNGGGGTGTGCTTGGCTATGAAGTCAGAAAAAGCTTGGCTCTTGATAGCTGTGCGTGGTTCCTAGGTAATATTGTAGTCGGTGAGCTCGTGAGCCCCAAACGTGAGCCCTTATTGAGGATTCAAATTTCCCAAGTATCTTTTTCAGTGGTTGGTTGGTCACAACAATGATGCGATGAGAACTGAAGTAAGGTCTCAACTTATGTGACCAGGCCTAACGCAAACTTCTTCGAGGTGGAGTACCTAAAATCTGGGCTCGTAAGGGCGTGGCTAGAAATACATCGGCACTTGGATTTTTTCATCCTTATGGACAAGGACTAAGGCCACTGCTTGACCGAAGACAGCTAGATACATGAATAGTGTTTCACCTGCAATAGGTGAGGCTATGTGAGGTAGGGATTTCAAATAATCTTTTAGCTCCCCAAAAGATAGTTCGGCCTCGTCAATCAATTCAAACTTGGCTCCTTTGCTTGGGGTTGTGAAGAAAGTTGCACACTTGTTCACCGCTCTAGACATGAAGCATTGAGCGCAGCTATGCAACATGTCAGCTTCTGAACATCTTTCACGCACCGAGGTGATTTCATGTCCATAATTGCTTAAGTTTTTCTAGTTTCTCATTGATCCTATGCTAGTTTACCATAAACCCCAACCACTTTCCACTTCGCACACCAAACACGCATTTTTTAGGATATAATTTCATTTTGTGACCCCCCCATATCAACGACGTGGTCGGTGGTGGCCTTTCTCATCGCAATCAGATCGTCTACGTAGGCTTCTAGACTCCAGCCAATTTGTTTTCTGAAGACCTTCTTAATCAGTTTCTAGAACGTCGCCCCAACATTCTTCAATCCGAAAGGCATCATGGTGTAGCAAAACACACCGTCGTCAGTGATGAAGGAAATTGAGTTCTAATATCTCTTTCTCATGAATACTTGGTGGTATCCCGAGAAGGCGTCCATGAAACTAAGTAGTTCATGACCCGTGGTGGAGTCCACGAGGTGGTCGATGTGAGGTAGTGGGCAGTCATTATTCTTACAGGCTTTGTTTTGGTCCGTGTAACCACACGCATCCTCCATCACCTATTGTGCTTCTTCACCAGCACCACATGAGCCAGCCATTTCGAATAGCGATACTCCTTGATGAATCTACCTTTGAGCAATTTTTCCACTTTAAGTGACGCAACCTTACTCCAGTCTTTACTGAGGTGATGCCTCTTTTGCTTCACCAGCTTCATTTTTGGGTTCACCTCGACTTTATGCTCAATCAAGCTCAAACCTTCTGGCCCAAACGCAAACACATCTTAGTATTCACGAATTAAGAACATCAGGTCACTGCTCACATCTTCCACCAAGTCTGCCTTCACATAGGTAACCCTTTCAGGTCGAGTTGGGTCCAGGATGACCTTGATATTTTCTCCCCGGGCTCGGCTCTTTCAGGTTCTTCCTCTAGGAGGCTTAATTGGTGAAACCTAGGTCATCCCAGCATGAGGCACTGGGTTTCTTTGCCTTTTCAGCTCTTTTTCTCTCCCACCTCGGGAGTAGGGGTCGTGTTGCTGGGCCCGACAGCTTCTTCTTTCATTTGGTTTTTCTGCTCAGGCTCTTTGACCTCGTCCAGGATGACGACATTCTTGGCCCAATCCATGGGGGGGTCCATCACTCCGTCCGTGGTGGCGGTGGAACGTTTCCTAAGACACTTGATGTAACACTGCCGTGCTGGCTTCTATTTACCAACAACTTTTCCACTTTGCCGTCATTCCAAATTTGAATCCCTTCTTGACTAGCATGGTCTGGCCGAGTGAGCGAATGTGGGCTTTGCTTGCTTTTTATTTGACCCCTCCACACGCGAGGCCACCAGAGGTTATCGAGACAACCTTGTGCGCAGTTGCCTTTGAGTTAGATGAGTCATCTGAGCTACTTGCCCCCGACCCTACGATGTGGATGTCTTGTTTTTGTCTTTCAAGAAGGCATTTATCTTTCCTTCTTTCGCTAGCATAATTCGCGAGGTTGCGGCACATCTCGTAACAGTAACTAATGGAGTGACCATCCTCCCGATGGTAGTGACTTAATTAGTAGCCACCAGTTTTAGCTTCTTTTGTCGGGGTTGCTTTTGGCATGAGGCTCTAGTCCATCTTGGTAGACCACTTCTTGATTGCAGTTGAGAATCCAATTGACCTCCGAAGTCTTATTTGCCTTACAGGCGGGCTTGTTTTAGTTATCTCTTCCTCCACCTTATCCTCCTCTACCACCCCGGTTATTCTTTAATTGGGGTTCCTCCACATTGAGGGTTTCTGACCTTTTCCTATCCGCTTCTTGTGGCTAGGTTGCTTCCCTTTGTCGTTGTAGGAATTTCTTTCACTGTCGCAAACGATGTTGCAGTTGGACAACTCCCACGACACGATAATCTCCATCGACACGTCACAAGCCTCGTTAAACAGCATGTTGGGGTTGCTTTTCTTTCTCCGGTTCCGCTCGATCTTAATTCTGGTGCCATCTAAGAGGCCATTGATTAATGCACAACAGACAATCTTCTGGCATAAACTTTCTATCTCCAGACATTGGTTGTCTTACCTTGAGTAAGTATTCGACGGTCTTGCTCGTTGTTCAATTAAAATCAAATATTTTAAGAAAAAAATTTATTAACTTAGAATAACATAACACACCATAATGTTATATTAAAAATAAGTATGGTCGGGTCAATTGACCCAACAATTCTATGGATAGATCCGTCAATGAGACTAATTTCGAGTTTGATTCGAATAGGAATATAGTTTGGTTGAGGATTGACTTAATTCATGTAAGCTGTAATACTATATTTAAATAAGCTACAAAGAATACATCAATTTTTTACACTTTCTGTTTTTGTCATTAGTGATCACTAACACAATAAAAAAAATGAACTACAAGTCTACGATATTCATTTGTACACAAAGGTGAGTTCTTGTTCTACAATGATACTAATTGCAGTGAATTAGCTTTTGTGTTTAAATTTTTATAAATTATCAACAAAAAAAACACACACAACGAAAGAAATGAACTACAACATCCTACATCCATTGGGCTTTTACATGAGCGTAGTATATTATATCACTGACTATAATTAAACAAACCTTTCACAATTCTAAAAACGTAAAATGTTATTTTCCCTACAAATTATTCAATGTCATATATGACTTGAATATCATACCAAATATCAAAATTACTCCAATACTCGACTGTTGTGATAAGGGCTCCACAATACTGACCGGTTGGCCAAATCAAATGTATTTGTTCTTCCTTCTCATATACCAGTACGCCATAATTGTATGAAGCAATCGATCGAGATTGCTATATTAATTATAATTTAAATCCATTTGTAATGTAAACATGTCTTTGACAGTTTGACTCATCAGAATTCAGAATGTGCGTTATTTACTTTGTGGTCATCTTAGATCTGAATGGGTTACTATAGTTTAGGTTTGTCGGAATCGAACGTAGTTCAAGTTTGGTTCACTATTAATAGACTATGAAAATGTTCTGTCTTAGATCTAGTCATGGACCAAACCGGTTGGATAGTGAAGTGGGTTATGAACCAATGACCCAATAGTACCAGTGTCCATGTTTATATAAATGTAGGACAAGTCAAAAGAAATTTGTACATTTTAATAGGTTTGGTGTGTCGAAAGTTATAATCATACCCCTACATTATGTATTCATAAGTTTCAATAGCGGGTGATGGTCATAGATAGGGGTGCGAAGAAACAACCGTTACCGAAAACCCATCAAAAAATCGACAATCTGTTATTCTTTACGTTGACAGAAGTTATTTTCATCTCTTATCGGTTCTTTTATTGAACCGATAAAAATAACGCTTAACCAGTGCGGTTACGATTATTGATTTTTAAGTTATCGGTTAAGCGATATACCGTTAAGATTATTTTTTCTTCTTATTTTATTTTTTAATTACATATTAGTACGCAACAAAATATGAATGGTCGTTGTAAAATTGAAATTAACATTACTTAATACATTTTTTCAGTTTGAATTTAAATTTTTACGTATTGTTTTTACATTAAACTTACGAACTTTAGAGTTTAAGCACAAATGTAATTAAAATCTAGCCTCTTATCCGTTCAGTAATGGTTACTAGATTTCAATAACCGAAAGTGCGGTTAACCGAACTTTCGGTTAACCGAACCAATATGGCTTATAGAAGATATATGCTATGGCCATTTATGAAAATTGAACAAGCTTGTTGTTTTTCTTTCATAATGGTTATTTGATTTGATCTAATCTATTTATTGTTCAGTCGAGTCAAACTTGAACCGAAACCTTAATTAACTATTTAGTCAAAATTTAACCGAAACCTTAATTGATGGTCCGGGGCTCATGCACACCCCTATAGAAATTTGATGAAGATCCTTACATGATACCACATTTCGAACTTATATGCGTTGATGCTCTTGTAACGTGAAGAGACAAATAGGTTCTCTATGTTTAATGAGGTCATTCATACGAGGTTGTACAATAAATGGTACTAGCTAGCAAAAAGACAGTAATTAAAACTCATCAGATGTACATCATGTGTAAAAAAATTTCGTAGCCGTGTAAATTTTGATTATAGTAATTTAAATAAGTTAATGATAGTATTAATTTTGGTCTCACCTTCACCAATAAAATTATTCTATAAATCGATGTATCTCCTAGCTTGGTGCCATTGCCAAGCATGATAGAATATGGCACAACCCATAGTAAGTGAGCTGAGTCATGTAATGAACACAGATAATATGTGGACACTGGGATACGCTGCTAACAAAAGGGTGGCCTAGGAATATAGAAATGCCATTTCAGTGAAAGCATTTGGCGAATCATGAATGCCCTAGTTTGTAGTGGCAGGCTTCACCACAGAGCTTTGCATACATAGCACAGCAAACAACTAGCAGTATGGGAACGTTGCTCTCAGTCTTTCCCCTCAAGTACGTATCTTCAGCTGGTCCCGTCCCCTCCTCCTTGGTTGACCCAAGTTCCCAAAACAGAAAATTCG
>ONZA01015113.1:24266-40493 GCA_900322205.1 Kewa caespitosa | reverse complement strand
CATTTTTATATTTCTTATATTTGACATTTATACACTTAAACTAATTTGAACTGACTTACCATACCATTTTACACTTTGTACTTCCATACATACTTGTACACCTTAACAAATTTTGTTACATCATGTGACCAACACTTCTTTTTGTACACCCCACACTTCCTTACATATACTAAACTACACTTACACTTTACACCCTTGTATGTGTACATACAATGATAGTATTCTCATACACCCCTTGTACATACAACCACCCATCGAACACCTTCCCTCTATATGTACTCTCCAAAAAGATGGGTCAAGGACCCTCTTTTTTTTCCTCACTTCTGCCGCTGCTATTACTACTACTACTCTCTACTTAGCATTTTCAAGTTCAATAGAGTTAACCTCTCCAACTAACTCATAATTAGAGGGTTTAACTCTTAATTTCAAAAGATAAAAGTGTCTTAAAACTAAATCTCTTCCTCAAATTGTTTCCTTTTTCACCCTAACATCAAGTGAGGGCCCTGGTCAAGGACAATTAGTGAGTGATTAACTCACTTCTTCAACTCCAAGTGTGGATCATCCACAGGAGAAACTACAAGGGAAAGATCATCTAATCTAAGTTCAATTTTTCATCTTTACTTCTTGTTAACCTTACTAACTTCATTTGCCTTTTTGTGGCCATATGATTTTTCCTTTTTTTCAACCTTTGGGTGTGGTTGGGTGTCCCCTGCTACTTGCGGGGGGAACCTCTCCAACCCGTCCCTGTAAGAAAATTGACTTTCATTTTTGATTAACGAAAAAATCGCAAAAAACAAAAAAAAATGTAGATGTTGCCTAGTTTAACAATTAAACTGTAAATGTTCTACAACCGAATCGGGTTAGAGTTTCCTTAATCCATTTTTTTTTATGTCCATGTGGAGGACTAAAAAAGCAACTATTGGGCTTTGGAATCAGCCCCTTTTGACTTTTAACCAATTTATAGTAATTTTTCCTAGTTGAGCCTGGCCCACTGTCCCGCATAGTTAAATTGTCTACTTTGAAGATTTTTAATAAAGTAATTTAAAGTCAAAAAATCACAAAACTTTTCTGCCTAGTTCGTAAAAAGGTGTACTAACACCCATATTTTTTCGAAATTTTTAGAGTCCATTTGACCACTTTTCCAGACCAAAAGTGTAAAATGGTTACTAATAAACCGTTACCCGAAATCGCCATCCAACTTCAAATGATTCCCCAGAGGTCTCTGTGCCCTAACATAACTTTATCCACGCCCCAAACGGGCCGTTGGTGACTCCCAAGAGCGAAGACCGACTTTAAACAAGCTTTTTTCATTATTAGGACACTTGTCCAATTTCTAGGTTATTTCACGCAAATTTTCCTATTTTTAGGAATTTCTAGCATTTTTTCATTTTTAAAATATTGTATATTTATTTATACATCCGACCATGTAAAAACTGTCTCCCGAAACCATCTAGGGGAATTGTATTTATCGCTTTCCTTGTATGCTTGGCATCACTTGTAAAATACAACTCGGCTATTGTAATAAAATGAACCCAATCGGTGATTTTCAATTGTATTCGAACTATATTTCAATCTTGACATATTAGGTCCACTCATATTAGTTTGGGCTTTGATGAGACCGCCTGCCCCGATATTAACTCCCAATGGCTTACCTCTAAACAAGATAACTCCTAACCAGATATGCCCACAATGAAATTACTTGGCTCTGAGCTCAAACTGATATATTTTTGCCTGATATTTGGCCCCAGGGATGACGCTTGACTTGGCGGCCCCTCTTTGTCTATCTTGACCTGAATGACTATTAATCCAGGTTAATCAAGGATCGAACATCAGTTGTTAATCGTCAACTTTTTCATACTTGCTTGCTTGTTTAGACTTAGAACCGACGTGTCCTTTTGATGTATGGCATGACCTCGTGCCGGATTCGAGGTTAGAATCGAACATTCGCTTGTACGCGATCATGGGTACTCCACCCACCTCCACATCAAATACTATCCTCCATTATCCCCATCGGAGTATATACTCCCACCTTGTGTAGTACCTAATTGCTGAAAACAAACGAAACTTTTGGTTGTCCTCTCTTATTTGGCTCAAGGCCATTACGGGGGCCTGTTCACTTTTTCCACGGAGTCACTTTCCATTTCATTAAGCCTACCATATCCATCAACTCCACATACCCAACTAGCCCTTCACTCCTTGAGAGTTCATTCCCTCCCTTGAAACAGGAATATTCGGGAATCAAAATGCTTATGTGCTCGAACGAAGTTCGGGTCAATCCACCCATCTGTGTTGTTTTCTTTTGGGATACTCCAGTTTCACACTCCGGCTATTACCAGGGATACGTTTGTCTTACTATAGCTAGTCCCACCCCCGGATTGATACGACTTTTAAAACGAGTCATATGTGTTTGCCTTTTGGCTATTACCTTTTTGAGCAGGAACTGGCTCACCCATCCTTACCCGCTCCCACCGAATGGCTCCATGAACCTGCTGAATGGGTCCCCCGTACAAAACCACATTAGGGCTTTGATCTGTGTGTGTATTCAAGTCCCATGATAAGCAGTATGTAGAGCAATACTACTGTATCCAAGCCCGCCATACAACGAAAGACATGTCAGTCCAACGGTCTATTTTTGTGTATTCGTATGCTAACTTCCGACGTGTATATCCATGTGCTTATTTCTCTTTTGTATATTTTCATGCTACATGCTTAACCAATTTCTTTTCCATTAGTTTGGGTATAATCATGATCATCAAGAAATTCATTCAGAAATCAGGGACAATGACATATTAGTAGGTGCCCGTTGTATAACGGATAGGGATACGGGTCCACCTCAGATTGTACCCTATAACTAAAACCCCGGACCCAGATCATCTTGTAGTCAGATCTTTTGCCTTCTCCACCATAAATTCACTATGGTATTGCGATGGTTTTCTATAAAACCTATTTCAGGTTTCCCTGAGAAATCCTCCGCCCTTGTTTGGGTTATAACAAGGTGGCGACTCCAAACCTAACTTCACAGGCTCTCGGCCTCCGTGTGGGAGGGAGACCTGGCTCTTTTTAGCAAAAATTTGTGTATAAAAATGTGCCCCCCAAGTCCCACAGACTGGAGACTCCGCTAGGGATGATGTATGGGTTTTTTTTTATTTAATAAAAACAACCCATCCTCTAGAGGTTTAGACCCAAACATACGTCTTACTCCTTTCAAAGACAAAATTTTATCCCGTGAACTTGAGTGATGATCATGATTGTACCCTTGTACATTCTCACATGTATATATGTGCTTTGCTTGCTTACATGTTATTTGGAGTGCCTTGTTTGACAATCGATCCGCTAACACACACACGTTATATTTCAATTTCTAGGTATGGTACTTCCTGCTTAGTATGGTCAATCATAGAATAACTCTTAAAATATTAAGGGTGCCTCCGTGCATATGGATACACTACTTGCATTCCATCCCTGCACGCGCGTCCACCCCATGAAGCATTTTGTCGATTGGGCACTTTGACAAAATAATCTCAATCAAGCAATTTAGTGAGATCGTTAGGGTGCACTTTGACAAACGCATGCTTGATCTAACCTTTGTATGATTATACATATTATCAATCACATCCATACATCCCTCACATGCACATGTAGATACATTGTCATACACTCGCATTACTGTACAGCGTCGTAGTTATTTCCGTCCATTTGTCCACATAGGTTTAGGTGAATCGTCATGCATACTTTCGTACATACTCATGTAACACATTTTGTACATAGTTGCATTCATGCATTAGAGTTTGTCCCTAGGATCATGCATCCATCCATATCGAAAAGCAAAAGAGAGTCTTGTCTCCAATATTCGCATTCATGCATTCCACACCCATCTAGGACATCCTAGGGTCTACCACTTGGGTCTCTTGTGTACATTCCCACTCCAGTCTCAATGAAATCTCGTCCCCTGAGTCATCCGTCCTCACGACGAAAATCTCCTCTATCCTTATCGAGTCAATTATACTCCTAGAAACCAAATTCATTTACTTTCTCAAGTCAAACACATGTCCATTCTCCCTTCACTAATGCTCCCCGAGAGTCGGCACAATTGGAATCACGCTTTACAAATTAAATGCTTCAAAAATGGAATTTCATTCCCAATTCGTTCAAGACGACATTTACATTAACATGGCATTACCTTTTTCATCACGTACTAACATTCGCATTATTCCTACTGTTTTACAGGTCTTCCTGTTGGACCCGCTCCTCTTCTAGGCTGATCAGAGTATCCATCATCAGTGGTTCACCACTGCTCTTAGGTGCTACCATTGTAGCAACACCATCTATTGTGTACCATCGCATCAGTACCCCATTTCAAAGGATTGATGATTTCCTAGACGGTAACTTGCCACCACCTCCTCCCAAGGTGGAGGACCCCCTCGTGCAGCTTAGGGCTATGATGCAGCTACTCCTCCAACGACAGGATGACCTTGAACAGATATTTTTCCAACCTTAACAAGAACGAAGGGCAAGGTGCCCCCACACCTGAGATTCCCTTCAACCTTTAATTAAACTCTAGCGCTGGAGATGCAAAGATGGCAGATGAGATCTGTAAGCTGAAAGAAGTACTCAAAGGAATCACCAAGGTTGAACCCTGACTAGACATCGACGACCTCTCTCTGTTCCCCAAGGCCCTTTTTCCCCCTAGTTTTAAGATGCCTAACTTGAGCAAGTTCAATCGAACTAGGAACCCGACTGCATTCCTGAAAATGTATATCAGAGCCATGAGTCCATAGGGAGTATCCGAAGAGATGATCACTCAGTTGTTCCAACAATACCTCAATGGCGTAGCAGCCACTTGGTTCTTCAAGTTAGAGAACTCTAAGAAGGTCACCTTGGCCAACATTGTGAAGGAATTCATGGATCAGTACAAGTACATCGAGGAGCTTGATGTGACTAATCTTGACCTTGAGACTAATTATCAGAAAGCCGATGAGACCTTTCATGCATTCATTTCGAGATGGCGCACTAAGGCTGCGCAGATGTTGGTTAGGCCCACTGAGGAGGAACAGATCCGATTAATTGTCCAGAATCGCTCTCATAAGCTAAAGGAAAAGATGCAGTTCGAATACCTTTTACCATTCAAGGCTCTAATCTTCACGGGCTCTATGATCAAGGAAGCCTTGCGTACTGAGAATGCAAGGACTGAGAACGGGCCATCATATGGTTCTAGGTACAAGAAGATCACCCCTTATGCCTCCAACAACTCTTCTTCCTAGAAAAAAATTGCAGAAATAAGCAACGTCAGCTCAAATATTCCTTTCAGTTTAGCTGCGACCGTCAGACGACAATTCAATCCTATCAAGATGTCATATTCTGAGGCTTTTAGGTATTTAACCAAGGTGGGGGTGATAAGACCGCTCCAACCAAGGAATCCTCCACCTAGTTCGGCTGGGATAAAATACTAATGAGCATTGTGATTTTTGCCAAAATGTTGCCCACACAGTTGAGGACTGTTTAGCTTTAAAGCATAAGATCCAGGATCTCATTGATGGTAGACTTTTCATCACTCCCAAGAACAACTCCAATGCTCCGAATATCACTAAAAGTCAGGGCATTAATGCCATCACTTTGGCAATCTCTGGAATAGACTCATCATCCCTCATTGAGGATCTCCAACCTCATCTTCACCAGGTAACCATCACCAGTTCATCCAACAACTCGATAATTGGTTTGTGTAAGATGGACGGTACGACCTTGGGTCCGATTCTCCTATCCAGTGCGGGGTCAAGTCCCTTTGCTAATCTGTGCGCTACTCTGGATGGTGATGGAATTTTTCTCATGTTTGATTATGAGCATGAAGAGGAAGACGCCTCTATTGTGAGAACTGTTGAAGGGCCTAAACCCTATTAACTTTATACGAGGTCATGGCAACCCGTCTATCTCCATGACTTGCATTGCGATGACCATGTTGCACCAAAAGTTACCTATCTCACGAGGGCCAGTCGCTATTTCAAGCCTTCCTACCTGGAAGAAGAAAACCCCCTCGAGGCCTTAAGGAGGAAGGAGAAAGGAAAAGAGACTCTTGTTGAAGGGAACGATGACCCAGATGCCATAAGAAGAATGAAGTAAACGCCCATGTCTCAATTTGGAAGCTTCTTATGATTCCAAATCTCACCGAGCAACGGTGCTAAAACATCTAAATCGGGCAGTGGTGTAGCCCAACTTGACATCCGATGTGATGGTGGGCCTCATACATGGTTCCTTTTAAGTTCTCATGTTCACTGACTAGGATTTACCAGACGGTCCCAATCATAACAACTCTTTACACATCACTGTCGAATGCAATGGGTAGCATGTTCATCGAGTTCTTATTGATAACGGATTAGCTGTCAACATTTGCCCTTTAAGATCCCTTCAGAAGCTGTGATTCTCTCTAGACCATGTTGATCCATCTTCCCTTGTCGTCCGAGCATACGATAATGCTAAACAAGAATTCCTTAGAACTATCAAACTCTTGCTCGAGTATGGTTCTATCGCCTGAGAAGTTGAATTCCTCATCATTGACATACCGTCTTGTTTCAACCTGCTCCTAGGGAGGCCATGGTTACATCAAACCAAGGCTCTTTCTTCTACCTTACATTAGAAAGCCAATTTCCAGACTAAGCATGGGTTTGTGACTCTCAAAGCGGATCCAAAAATCATGGCAATCACTGCTTCTAACAAACCCGTTCTTCAGCTAAAGGAAGATTTAGGTGACCATTTGAACAAATTCATGAACGCCATTTCGGTTGAAAATGAAGGATGGGAAAAAGGTGATGATGTGTAGGACAGACAAGACATCGATCACGAGCACTTCAATAGTCAGTCTCACGTGCAAGACGGTCAAGCTCTTTTGAGCCCCGATGATTCCCTCTCAGGACCACAATTGATCCGTAATGAGGATATTGATTGGGAGGCCATTAACACCAATATCCACTTCACTATGCCTGAATTGATCTTACTCCTGAATGTGAGGTTGCCGCCTAGGTACATACTCCCAAACTTCCCTAAGTGCGAAGCAGTGTTATGGCTCATTTGCAAAAAATTTTACAAATTCTGTATCCAAAAGGAGTCCCCGAAGTTTATTAACCTGCTCTGTTAAATCACAGTCGAAAGGAAAGCACTGGAATGGTATTTTGATATCCCGGAGTCTCAACAGAAAAGTTGGAAGAATCTATGTAGCGCCTTCCTGAGATGGGCTCGCCTATACCAAAGCTATGACATGGAGATGGTCAAACTGCAGTAGATACATCAGTATTCGACTGAGCATTTATCTTGCTACATGGCCCATTGAAAGGAACAATTTTGCAAATTCAGGAAGCCACCTACCGAGAAAGAGACCATCCTCATGGTCATTGAAGGATCAAGAAACTACTACTTTCATGAGCTGCACCGTCAGCACTATACTAAACTTGAAGTTCTTGAGCAGCATAGCTTCAGCATTGACATGCAGATTTAGAATGACCCTTATGAGACTTATGTGGTAGCCAACTCATGTGGTAGACCTTATCAACTTCCCTCCAAGAAGGAATACCCTTTCAACCAACGCCAGAGTGTGGTCTTCTCCCAGTTACATGAGCAGGGTATCCTATACCCGCTTCCTCCCCCAAGTGAAGCCCCCTCATTCCAAGTTAGCCGCAACCTCTATTGAGATTACCAAAAAAAGTATGGCATACTATTGACAATTTCTGGAACTTCGACTCCGTCTGCAGGAGCTAACCAATGACGGCTCCATCTAAGTCGCCCCAAGGCGCACCAAGTATGCTCTTTTCTGTCTATATAGGAGGCCTACACCAAGATTTCTAACTTTTATCTCTGGTGTAGTTTAAATATCTTCGCTTTCATTTCAATGTAACGTAGGCCTGAACTACGTTTGGTCTGTTCTCCACACATTTTGTCTTCACTTGTAAGTACATGCATCGTGGTATGTAGGCAACTCCTCAGGAGTGCGACCACAATAAACAAAAAAATCAAAAAAGAAAATAAAACAAAAATCTCTATGTTATCCATGTAATAAGAACTACGAGGACCTGATTCTCCAGATGCACTTTTGCAAAATCAACTTGATCAAGTTTTAAGACTCACTTACTAGCACACACTGGAGATACAAAGGTAGCCTTCGGGCGCGGTCCGAATAAAACAGAAACAAAACACGTCTTTTGTACAAATTAAACAATGAAGTTCCCTTACTTTTCCCCAAGCGGATTTCTACTCAAACTCTCAGGGGGCAACCCTCAATCTTATCTCGAGTGTAGGCCATCGAATTCTCTAGGTAGTTCCCTCATTTTCCTCAAGTGTGTCACCATCACAAGCATCAAGACTTGATTAATATTCATCTATCATCCCTCAAAATTGAATTTTTTCCTAATATCTCTTGTCCAGATGGCCAAACCTGACTAAAACCAGAATTCAGCACTCGCAGACCTATCCTTGAGGGATAGAAAATTTGCACGAGGGGCACAAATATTGCTCAGAATGGGACATTTACCTGGGATCGGGCTGGGAAAGAACGGAAAAGGATTCAAAGAACCAATCCTACCCTTTGACAACAAAGATTGTACATGCCTGAGTTTTTCTCCTAAACAGAAGCCTCGCCCCCGCACCTCTCCCATACACACATTGAATGGAAGGTTTGTACAACCTGGACAAAACACCTTGTACAACATTTTTGTTGAACCGTGGTATAACCCAAAGGAACAAAAGACTCTCCCCGGCTTTGAGATATTCTTCAATGGTCTCCAAGTTAGAAAAGATGAACCTGTAGCTGATATCCCTAACACAACAACCAAACAATCTGACTAGGTTAAGCATACCAAATGCCGAACTTTAAACCGCCTTTTCCAAATGAGTCACATCTATGACGATGACTTTGACCTTACCCACCTGATTCCCCCCATTCAAGAAGCCTACCTGAGCCTAACCCTTACCTTGGGTCAGGAAACTTTCTTGAGTCGGAAGTAAATCACTCCAGTAAATCGGGCCTAGGTGACTATGAGTCTGACCATTCATCTTCATCATCTTCCTCAAACCGTCTTGCCTCCACCTCATATCCATCACACACCTCAGACATAGAAGACCTACCTTTAGGTTTTGAACATATTTGCATGCAAGAGTCTCTCATATAGCAAGATGCATTTCATGATCATGAGTCAAGGACATTCATGTCACCAGTTGAAGAGCCCATCCTTTTAATTATCGGCATAGAAGAAAAAAGAAAAGAAGTGAAACTTGGCTCGACATTGGCACTAGAGGAAAAAGAGGCATTCACAACGTTTCTCAATGTTGATGCACTCACCTGGTCATATGCTCACATGCCACGTGTTGACCCCGACACTGCCCAACACCAAATATTGTTGTTCCCTGACGAAAAATCGAAGAAGCAAAAACTTCGCCGCATGAAACCTGAGATCAATCTGAAGGTCAAAGAAGAGATTCAGAAATAGATCAATACCGGATTCCTTGAAGATGTTAAACACCCAGAGTGGTTGGCTAATATTGTTGTCGTTCCCAAGAAGGACGGCAAAGTCTTAATGTGCATTGATTTTCGTGATTTGAATGCAGCCTCCCCTAAGGACTCTTTTCCTTTGCCCCATATTGATGTGCTAGTCAACAATAAGCTAACCACATTGTGTTCTCATTCATGGACGGCTTCTCAGGATATAATCAGATCCTAATGGCCTTACAAGACATGTTCAAGACATAATTTATCACCCCTTTGGAACATATTGTTATAGAGTGATGACATTTTGGCTTGGGGCAATGTACCAGCAAGCTGGGAATACTGTCCTTCATGACATGATCCATCATATTGTCAAATTTTATGTTGATGATACGATCGTCAAGAGCAATACCAGAGTGGGGCACATTGATGCACTCAAAACTTTTCTTTGACAGAATTTGGATGTTCGAATTCCGACTGAACCCACAAAAGTGTGTCTTAGGGGCCACCTCGGGCAAGCTTCTTGGATTTGTAGTCAGCCAGAAGGGTATTGAATTTTACCTCGACAAAAGAAAGGCAATCATGGAGCTTCCGCCTCCCCGCACTGAGAAAGAAGTCCGAGGATTTCTTTGACGGATCCAATACAGAAGGCGCTTCATTTCCCAAATCACCTCGACGTGTGAACACATCTTCAAACTCCTTAGGAATGGAGAAGCCGACAAATGGAATGGCCAATGTCACGAAGCATTTGATGCTATGAAAAGCAACCTAGCTAGGCCACCCATCGTGATGCCTTCGAGGCCCAATGAACCTTTGCAGCTATACCAACCGCAACTGAAACGGTCATGGGGGCATTCCTTGCCCAATATTAGGAAGGAACACGAAAAGAAATAGTCATCTATTACCTTAGCAAGAAGCTTCTCGAGTACAAAACACGATACAATTCGCTTGAACGCGAATGCATATCACTTGTCCATGCTACCAAGAACCTGAGGCACTATCTCCAAGCTCATATGACCCACCTCATTTCAAAACTTGACCCGAACAAAAACCTTTTGATAAAACAATCATCACTAAAGAGGTTGGCTAGGTGGCACGCTCTCCTACATGAATTTTACATCAAATGCATAAATCAGAAGTCCATCAAAGAACGAGCCATTTCAAAGCTCTAGCCGATGGCTCCGTTTCTATGGACGAGTACGATGACTCATTTCCTGATGAGAATGTACTCACTATCGAGGAGTCCTGGTGGAAGATGTACTCTAATGGTGCTTCCAATTATAGGGGCAATGGGATCGGTGTCCTGTTGGTTGACCCCGATTGACTCCATGCCTTTTTCAATCAAACTTGACTTTCCCAACACCAACAATACGGCTGAGTATTGCCTGTATTTATGGAGTCAAGGCAACATTTGTAGCAAGGGCACGACCCCTAACTGTATCTAGGGACTGTAGTCTCATCATATCGCAGATCGTAGGGGCATGAAAGGTTGGAGAAGAACACGTGCAAGCCTTTGCTAATTGTTTATAGCAATTGATCCCACTGTTTGAGGACATAAATTTCTGACATCAGCTTTTGCCAACCTTGCCACCTCACTGGTCTGGGAGAATGGAACAAGAGCTTAGTCGATTACTCTAGAGGAAAGGTCTGAGCCCGCTGTTAAGGGATAGACTGTTAATTCTCTAACTAAAGAAATAGAGGATGAACCCTGATTTGTTGATATAAATAATTACCATGAGAAATAAGATTATCCTCCGGGAAGTTCTAAAAAGGATCAATTGGCTATGAGACACCTCGCCATACAGTTCACCATGTACATAGGCAAGTTGTACCACAAAAGCCTTGATGGCACTTTCCAGCTCTGCGTAACTGAAGCAGAAGCAGAAAAGATCATGACAGAAATCCACATCGGATTTTGTGGTTGTTATATGAATGGTAGGATACTAGCCAAAAAAAATCATTTGCACTGGATATTACTTGACTATGATGGAGTGCGACAGCAATTAAATTATTTGCGTCTGCCACAAGTGCAAAATTTTTGCCAATCTGAACAACATTCCACCTAGGCCTCTGCATTACATGACTTCGCCATGGCCATTGTCCACCTGGGGGATTGATATCGTTGGCTAAATTCATCCCAAGGCCTCAAACAGACATTAGTACGTCCTGGTCGCTGTCGACTACTTCTCGAAATGGATCGAGGATGCGTCCTTTGCAACCGTAGGGGCAAAGGAAGTGGTTAAGTTTGTCATGAACAACATCATATGCCTTTTGAGATCATCTCTGACAATGGCGCACAGTTCGAAAGGCATTTGAAGGAAATTCTCCGTAAGTACAAGATAAAGACACCATCATTCTTAGCCATATAGACCTCAGACCAACGGAGTTATCAAGGCAGCCAACAAAACAATATGTAATATTCTAGCCGAGATGGCACAGATTACAAGAGAATGGCCTGAGAAGCTGCCATATGCCCTTTGGGGATTTCGAGCCTCTATTTGCGCCCCGATCGGCGCTATGCCCTACTCTTTGGTTTACGGCATGGAGCCAATGCTACTATTTTAATCTGAAGTCAAGTCACATCGAGTGATAGCAGAAAGTGGTATTCTCGAAGATCTCTGGTGCCGAGCCTGATATGAGGAACTAGCTCTCCTTGATGAACGCCAACTTGAAGCGCTTCATAACATCCAAGGCCACCAATGCCGAATTTTCAGGGCTTTGAACAATAGGGTCTGCATCTGTGACATTCAAGAAGGAGATCTCGTGCTAATAGAGATCCGAGCACCTCTGCATGACCCTAGGGGTAAGTTCAAACTGAACTCGTCCGGTCCATTCATGGTCAAGGGAATTACCCTTGCAGATGCAGTTATACCTGCTAATTTGGACTAAAATGAATTCACTTGTTACACCAATCTCGAACAGTAGAAGAAGTTTCATGTTTGACTTTAGGTCATTGAATTTGCTATTTTCAAGCTCTTTAAAAGCATTGTAATGATAAACAAAATTTCAAAAGTCAAAACCCCTGAGGTTCCAATTTTCCCTTGAGGCGTCGAGCCGAACTACGCTTCACCTGATTTTTTCAAAAGGGATACGTAGGCAGTCCGCCAGGGACTCGGTGAAAAGGATGCGTTGCCCCTGAGGCATCGTCCAACTACGCTTGACCTGATTTCCACAGATGGGATACGTAGGCAGTCCGCCAGGGACTCGGTAAAAAGACATTTTTGGCCCTAAGACGCCCCCCGTCGAACTACGGTTGACCTAATTCCCACAGATGGGATACGTTGGCGGCCCGTCAGGGACTCGGTCAAAAGGAGTTTTTACCCCTGAGGCGCTCCCCTGAACTACGCTTGACCTAATTCTCACAAATGGGATACGTAGGCAGCCCACCCAGACTCTGTCAAAGGATTATCCCTTTCCCCAGCAGGAGTAAAAAAAATTGAAAAAAATTGAAAAAATTCTGAAATCAAAAATTGGGAAACAAAAAATCCCCCTAATGAGATGGAAGAGAGAGAATCACGAGAAATTGTGTTAAGTGGTCAGCCTTGGATGATTCCATCTCATTTTAAGTGGTCAAACTTGGTCAATTGTCACTAATTCAAAAAAAAAAATCTAATGAGATGGAAGCGCGAGAATCACGTGGAATCATGTTTTAAGTGATTAATAGGACGATCCCATCTCATTCCAAGTGGTCATTTTTGGTCAACTCTTGCTTAAAAAAATGCCGAATCAAGTGGTGTATTTTTGACATGGGCTCTGAGCCCCGTGACATGTATCGTAATTGGATCATTTGTCATGCCTTGCATTTTAAATTATGATTAGACGTTTGCTCGCGAACGTGTTCAGCACACACCGTTCCATGAAATAAAATTATCTTCATCTTCATGTGAAAACCATAGAACCCATTTCATCCCAAACACAATTTTAACAATCCTTCTATCGTTCCAAGTTTTCATGCTCGTAGTTTGAATAGACTCAATTCACAACTCACTTTCGGCCCATGATTTTCTTGACCTATCTAATCATTGACTTAAGACTCAAATTTTCTCTTGCAACAAACTCATATCTCCAAACATGAGGCTTAACCCAGCTTAACCTAATTCAGGCATCTTTATTTGTGCCTTCTATGGCTCAATCTGCTTAATGCGAACCAACCACATCCACCTTCCCCGATTTCTTGTCTTTAGACGTCTTCTCAACATTCCTATCTCCATTTGGGTCATTCCTTGGTACCTTGCATTCTCACATCCTAGTCATTGACATTATCATCGATGAAATTTATACTTTGACTCCTCGTTGTTTTACATTGACCCGGTATATCCAAGATCCCGAATGAACCCAATCTTTTTTATCTTATCCATTCTGTTGCTCTCGGCGCTACGACTCGCGTCATCCCAAGTGAGTTAACTTTTGACCCCTATCCTTAGAGGAGTCCAACTAGCCTATCCCTAGTGAGTCATATATTGACAATGATCCCCAACAAAGCCCGAGTGGCCAACCCCAATCTATTCCACAACAAACTCAAGAGAGCTTCTTGGGAGCCACCCCCGACCCTTGGAAGACGGTCTAAGTCATCAAATTGCAGAAAGTCAGTCAATGCCCCTAGAGGAACCAATATCGATTAAATCCCAAGTGGAGTCAATATACATCCGTTTATCTAGACTAAAATTCTTAGTAGAGTCAACGGGCACCCAGCAGTCCGAACTGATTCCCCTAGCAAAGTGAAGAGACGTTGAGTCTATTCGAGTCAAATTCCCTTATCAAGACATATCAAAATGACTTCAATCCCAAGCGGAACCAAAGGACATCTGATTATCCGAACTCCTATACATCAGTCAAATGAGTCAAACAAATCACTCCTTATTCCCCAATAGAGTTGAGGGACATTCCATTTCCCCGACCCCTATTCCCAGCAGAATCAAGAGGCCTGATGATTGTCCAACATTACCCAACCGAGTCAATCAAGTTAAACTCACCAGCAGAGCCGAAATTCTCGGCATCCCAAGGGAGGCCTTTATGACAGTTATTTTCAACAAGTCCGACTTTGACCTTGTGTCCTAAGACATTTGCATTTGCATCATACACATCCTAACTTTTTTAACAAACCCCCGATGGTACTGGGAAAATCGAATTTAATCTTTCAAACAAATCCTTAGTAGTACTGGAAAAATCAAGTTTGCTTCGTCAACAGACCCCGGTGGTACTAGAAATCAAATTTAGTCTGTAAACGAACCCCTGGTAGCAGGAAAATTGAATTCAAATTTTCAACAAACCCCTGGTGGTACTGGGAAAATCAAATCTAATCTCTCAACAGACCCGCTGGTGGTACTAGATAATTCAAAATTAACTCCTCAACAAACTCTTAGGAATATTGGGAATTAAACTCAAAATTCAACTCTTTAACAAACCCAAAATTAGGTCATTAATATCACCATAAACCCTCGATGATGGTGAGTGGAGAATCTCCGACGGTGTTGGATGATTCTGAGATTACATTAAGATGGACCCTCAACGATGTTGAGTGGATAATATCTGATGGTACTGGATGATTTGAATGACGTCTCAAAACAAACTCAAACTTAGGTAATTAATATCACCACAAATCCTTGGTGGTGCTGAGTGGAGAATCTCCGGCGATGTTGGACGATTCGAACATTACTTTTGAAGCAGACCATCGGCGATGTTGAGTGGAGAATATCTGGTGGTATTGGAGGATTCGACTGCTATTTCAAAGCAAACCCTCGGTGGTGCTGAGTGGAGAATCCCTGGCAGTGTTGGGTGATTCGAGTATCGGTTGAGGGGATTCCTCGGTATCATAGGACGACCTTAATCCCGATATTTTTTTAATAAGAAAAAGCTATATTTGTAGTCGAGTGCAAAATAAGAAATAGAATTTGTTGTCTTTTCAATGTCATTAACATGCATTTCTTATGAAATTTCGCCAGTATTTGACCCAATAGGCACAACCATTACAAACCCATAAACAACAAAAATCAAATACAAAAGCAAAAACAAAAGAATGAAAGAATGAAAAGATAAAAAAAAAAACAGAAAAAGAAAAGGAAGAAAAGGAGAAAGAAAAGGGGAAAAAAACAAAGAAAAAAAAATAAGAAATAAACAAAAATTTCTCACGATATTACCGTGAGTTTTGCAATACAATGGTGATTTATTTAGTTCAATGTTTCATTTGTTATTCACTTTGATTGGGTTTGATTTGGCAAGCACATGAGTCATAAGCCTAGTTTTGGGCTACTAAAAGTTGGTTTGTCCGCTAGTAAAGCTAATTTGTCCACCTAATGTTCTTTTCTACCCTATTTGTCCCTTAAGTGCATGTTATTCCTTTAATTTTGTAGTAGTTTTTTTAAACCGCTATATTAACTTATACTTTGATTTTTTGTGTCCCTTTGACTTGTCACAGTCAATATTCAAACCAAAAAAAAATCATATTTTGTTACTCCCTTTTGTGTATTACACACACTACTTGTACGCAAATACATATACTAATACCCGTTTGGCTAATCACTTTGTATACACACATAAAAATTGTACATTTTTTCACACATGTATTTAAACACCCCATTTTACTAACTATTTTTTTGAATTTGTGAATTTTGAATTTAAAGAGATAATTATTTTTATTTATTTTGAAATTACAAAAGCATTTAATATATTTACTTTTAAAAAAAAAAATTCTTTTCGATGCATCATTATTCTTCTTTTCGAAAATATTTACACTTTTGGATATTTTATCAAATCAAAATTTTGAA
>ONZA01015111.1:10712-22326 GCA_900322205.1 Kewa caespitosa | reverse complement strand
CAAGGGTCCTTTATATAGGGGCCTTGGGAAACGTGGGGCCAATCAGGGCTTGACACGTCATCCCTAAAGAGCGTGGATCGCGGGGAGCCTGGCCGCTGGGCCTCCAAGATTGGGCCCAATCAGGCGGTGCAAGGTCAGATCCATGACGTCCTGAGATATCAAGTCGGGACATCAGCGCGGACGGGTCCGTCCGTTCGTAAGGTGGTCTTAGGTCGGAAGGTGTCATGACGTCGATCATCGTCATGACGTCGGAACGGCCTCAACATTATCCCAGGTTAGAAAGTGTCATGACATCGTCTATCGCCATGACGTCGGAACGGCCTCAACAACTACTCATCTCCATTTTACCTTTATTGTACCGTAAGAAAATTTTATACAAGACTTATTGATTCTCATTTTACTGCAATGATCATGTGTTTGGCCTTTACTCTCACTTTCTATCTTGCATGGCGTTTTTGTTCTCTTTACACACAAAGATAAATTGCATATAAATACGCTTCTTTTTCTATTTTTGACTAAAATCTCAAGTTTGGTAAATTCACTTTTAAAGAAGAGAAAATAAAGGGAATGATAACTTCTAATCACATTCAAGTTGAAATAAAATTAACTAATTCTTAAGTTGTGCACCACGTATAAAAAGTGCACACATCTCTTATATAATTCTCCAAATACTACCACCAACAAACCCACCACCTCACCAACCCACCGCTACTTTAATATTGTCCACATCCATCGCACTCCCATGACGGCTATACATTATTTGAAAACAAAAAATAATAAATAAATTAATAATTAATTAATTAAATCTAGAACTCTAACTAAAGAATTGATCTTTATTAATGACTATACTCACCTTACCTTAACTTAGGAGTAAGTGAATATATTACTGAATATGGTGATGGAAGAAGTTATATAAGGGTGGTTTTCATTATGTTTTGATTAACCATCGGTCTACTAATTAGTTATAGGAAATCACCTGAATTTTTGTTGTCAAATAGAATGATTTTTTGATACAGATTTTCCTTATCAACATATTATATATTAATCATATAATGTATTATCAATTTGGTAGAAATGGTATTTCCTATGTCATAATCTATTTTATTTTCAATGAGATAGTGTGTTAATAAGATTTCGAATTACATGTGAGCTAAATAAATAATTCAAGGGAGTGCATATATTTCTAAATAAAAAGGTAAATGCATATACTAGATTATAATACAATTGATCTTTTTTGAAGATGCTAATTCCTTGGTTTCAAATTATTTCGGGTGTTTTTGGGTTTGGGAGTGGACCCTTAAAACTCAAAGGGTCAAAAGTGCTTTGGTTGGATGAAAACTGAGAGATGATGAAGTGCTTCTACTGATGCCCTAGGTGACCTGCAAAAAAGAAGCTCGTGAACTGCCCCCATCATGATCCAGGGATCGGTTCTCTGATGCCTAAGTCAGTTCATGGTAACTGAGAAGAGTTCGGCCTCGAGGTAGGACGAGGAGCAAATAGAAAGTAAGGAATGATGCATTTCGTAATGGAGGCCTTCATGAGGTAATGTTGAGAGAAAAGTGCAATGAATGCGTAATAAATGAATAATTATTGTGTACCTTCTTGGGATAGGGGTGTAGGTTTGGACTTCGGTTTGGACTTTTGTCAAGTCCAAATCGAATCCGAAATAATTTGGCCTCCGAATTTAGAGTCCAAATTCAATTGAAATTAAATTTGAACTCAAAATATTGAGTCCGAATCTGAATTCAAATTAATTTTTCTAATTTGGATCCAATCAGAAAATCATAACTTTGTTTTTGTTTAATTTTTTTAAAATTTAGCCATTAGATCCATTAAAATTAATGACGAAAATTTTTGTGACAATCAAATTTAAGGTTCAACGTATGTAAGTTACATTACAAAGAGGAAGTAAGGAATTATGGAAATAAAATGGAAATAGATTTTAGATTCAATCACCATATAAATGTAAAGTTAATGTAATTTAGTCCTTAATTTGGACTTTGGGTCCAAACGCCTTGAGTCCAAATCCAAACCGAATTAATTCAGTTTTTAGTTTTCAAGTCCAAGTCCAAACCGAAGTAGAGCAGATCCGATCCGAATTGATAAATTCGGTTCGGTTCAGTTCGGTTTGGACTTCGGTTTTTATCCAAATAAGTTACACCCCTATCTTGGGATGTGTGATAGGTCCTTTCACAGTGTTTGGCCCCCAACCCTAGCTAGAGTTTTGGGCTTTACAGGGAAAAGGCATCGTGTTGTTTGGGTGGCCTGTGGGCCCCAGTCGTATATGGCCCAATGAACCTCAGCATCACTATTGGACAGCTTTACCATAGCTGGACTTGCAAGTTCTTCATCAAGGGTGAAAGAGGAGACCTAGGTCCTTTCTCTGTTGAACCCACAAAGGAAGACCTCCCTGGGGAGTACGGGGAACTCCCTCATCCGAACAACTATATCCATGATACCCCTAGCGAAGGGTGTGACTGATGCGTGGTCAATGGTTAACGTGGACCATAGGAAATGATCCAAACACATATTAATCTAGTGAGTTTCCTTTTCCCTGGTCTTCAATGGCGTACTTTGATAATCATTGTGTGTGAGTATCTTCCGAAGGAAGAAGAAAACATAACGACTTATGAAGACCTTAATAATGACAATCAGATTCGTGTCCACCCCAAAATGGCTACTAGAGCTCAATTTCAAACTGATAAGAAAATAAAAACAGCAATATCAACCCCTCTACCAACCAACGGACCAAAGCACTCATAAAGCCGAGGTCCCTGCTACTAGTGATAAGCATGACCAACCGGGTTCTAATGCCGAAACCCAGCCCCCCTCCCAAGAACATAACCAGACTATTCATTTGGATTCTAGGTCTCCTAGTGACAAAAAGGATAATCGACATCCGTCTCCTACGGGTGAAAATAACCTTTTCTCCTTGACCACAATAAATTTTGTTCACCACCTTCAAGATAGAAAGGCATTGTCACTACTAGCACACCCAACTTTAGAATTGGGTGAACCTTCTTCTAATAATGAACTCTCTTTTTCCTAATGATAATGCTAAAGATAACTTATCGATGATGACCTATATTGTTCCAAGGACATCAATGATGAGGATTTGATGGAAGATGACAATCTTCTATCCCTCCTTAATGATGAACCAGGATCTCCCTCCACGAACTCACCCAAGAAAAGAAAATTTTATGATTCCAATGATTCTACTTCTTTAATACCGAAAGTTGTCTTTATTTTTCCTTTCTTTTTCATTACGAACCTTCAACCCTATTGCATGCTTTTCGCCTTATGATTTTTCTCATCTATACTTTGCTACCAACATTTGTGCAGGATCCATCCTTACATTTGCACTAATAGCCATAATCTATTTATCGTCTATTCGATGCTAATATTACCATGGTCTAGTTTGCATTGTGTCGTTTGTGTTGTCATGAACTATGCTTTCATATGTTCTCCGTGCTTTCAAATAAGACGTGATGCACCCATGTCTGATTGTGTGTGTTTAGTGCGTGTTCGTATGTGAATCGGTTCTACTTTGGACGAACCATTTGGTGTGGGAAAGTGGTTTGTGATGGTGTTTGATCTCCTTTAAGTTCTCTCTATGGCTTGCCCTAGATGGATGGCAACCCCACTGCTGTTTTCACTATGCCTCTTCGGTTCTTGTACTTTGTTCTTACCATATGTTGTACTCATCTTTTTTGCCCAGTTAACGAATCTAATGTGCTGTTGTTTTGTTGTATATCATCTTGCTTCACTCTCTATATGCATAATTTCGTGTTCCATTACATGACTCTCAACATCCGCTCGATATACCCAACTTCTCTACGACCGAAGCCAAATGGCTTATTGAATTTTCTTATGATTACAAGGCTAATGACGATTCAATTGCCTCTAATTGCTCAGAATAACAAATACTCCCTCCATTCCAGAATAATGTTCCAGTTTCTTTTGGGCATGGAATTTAAGAAATTAGCTAAAAAGTATAATTTTCTCCCATGTGCCCCTTGCAATTCAAATGTGATTGGTTGTTCGATAAGATTCTCACTAAAAGTAGGGGCATGTTAGTAATTTCAATGAGCTTTTGTTTCTAACAGAAGAAAGTAAAACATTATTTTGGGAAAACCCAAAATAGAATACTGGAACTTTATTTTGGGACGGAGGGAGTACTAACTTAACATGGTGGTATTATATCACCATGAAACTCACGATTCTTAATCTCGAAACTTTTGTTTTTTTTTTTTTTTGGAAGGTAAGAAAGGTACAGGAGAACTAGGAGGCCCCCCTCTCGAGGGCAACTCCCAGCTGATCAGCTAATAAAATATAATCCAGGTCTAAAGACCATGAGTTGTTCCAATCTAAACTACCTACAATTCGCAGCCCTAACTTGGCCATCCAGTCTGCTGCCCTATTTCCTTCTCTAAACACATGACATACTTGGACACACGGCCATTGAGCAAGGAAAATTGTTGCATCAACTACCAGACTGTAGATACGCCATGGAATTTCAATTTCCCCACAAAGCACTTGGATGACAGTCGCATTGTGCCCTTCAATCTGAATCATAGATAATCCCGTGTCTAAGGCTTTTCTGATTCCATTTCGCATGGTTGTAGCTTCCGCAACTAGGAATGAATCCGTAATCAAATTTTGAGACCCCGTTGCTATAAGGTATCCTGCATGATTCCTAATGACGAACCTGCTGCTGCTCTCCCATTTGCCACTGCTCCATTGAAGTTTATCTTGTAACCGTCCAAGTCAGGAGTTGTCCATCTCGTATAAAGACGAGGATTGGTCTTTACTTTATGATCCGAGTGGAAAAAACTATCTTAACTCTCCTTATCCGAGTTTGTGTTGCAATGCATCCACTCCAAGGTCATCATCTTAGCTCGTCCGCATACTCCATAGGTTCTAAAAGGAAAACTTTTGAAGATTTTACTATTCCTTTCCTTCGAAATGCTCCAAATAAAAACACAAATCTTTTGAATCTCCTCCTTCGTACCTCCCATATTAACAGCCAGATTGTGAATCTAATCATTGATATTCCCACTAGGTATCTCAAAGTTGAGCCAAACCCACTCTTTGGCAAGATTCCAGCTATCTATAACCTTGGTACAATCTTTGAATAGGTGATTGAAGTCTTTAAGACCTTCTTCACATAAGGCACGACTGTCGTCGTCTATAATCTTGCGTCTCTTAAGTTCACTCCGCACCGGGAGGGCTCTATGAAAGAGTTGCCAGAGAAAGATCTGAATCTTTGGATGAACAACTTTCCAAATCCATTTTTACTTCCATTTCTCCATTTCTTTATGAACACCATGAGCTAGCCAAGTTGCTGACTTAACTGAGAAGACACCATTAGATGTGAGACCCCAACAAAGAAGATCCTCTGTGTCATTAATTGGCAATGGAACTCCTCTTATAATATTTGTAATATCACTCGGAACTAGGATTTGAATAGTGCGGAGGTCCCAGCTTTTGTCCTGCAAAATGACATCACAAACCAGAAGATCATTATTAGTAATAAAAAGAACGATCTAGATTTAAGAGAGAAGCAATTGACTTATCCGCACACCAATTATCATGCCAAAATTTAACATTTCTCCCATTACCTACTCGCCACCTAATGCCTTTCAAAAATATAGCACGACAACGAATAATATTTTTCCAAGCCCAAGAGTCGTAGCTTCTTTTTACACAGCTAAAGAAGGAGTGGTAGTGCAGGTACTTACTAGAGAAAACCTGTACCCAAAGATTATCAGGTTCAGTTAGGATCTTCCAGGCTAACTTGCATAAAAAGGCATCATTAACTTTTTGAGTCTCGCATAACCCTACCACCTAGGGATTTAGGCAAGCAAACAGTGTCCCAAGCAATCATCGGAACACCTTTACTCTCAACATTACCTTTCCAGAAGAAATTTCTATTCATATTATCTATTTCCTTGGCTATCTTTGGGGGAAGAGAGAAGCACACATAGAGTGCGCCGGCAGAGCTTCCAAGTTAGCCTGAATGAGGACATGTCTTCCTGCCTTAGAGAGAGTTAGCCATCCAGTTACCCATTCTAGCTTGAGCCTTACAAGGATATCACTAAATAAGTCATTAGTTGGTTTCCTGTCAAAGACTGGGCATCCTAGGTATTTACCTAAGACGTGATATTATTAATATTGAAAACAGAAGAGATAGAACATCTCATAGACCTAGAGACAGAGGAAGAGAACACAAGGGCAGACTTATGATAGTTAATGAGCTGGCCCGATTGCTGACAGATTAGATCAAGAATGGTTTTAAGATACTGACTATCATGCACATTAGCTCTACAAAAGATTAGGCTGTCATCTGCAAAAAGTAAACAAGAAATATGAGGGCCATTATTGACGAACTTAAACCCTATATTGCCAGAATTGAGAATTCTTCTAGCCAGAACATCCATGCACAAAATAAAAAGATAGGGGGATAAAGGGTCACCTTGCATAAGACCTTGTGAAGGAGAAAAGGGAGGTTGGGGCACATCATTCACTATAATCGAGTAAGAGACAGACGTAGTATATTCTTTGATCCAGTTGATCCACGTATCATGGAACCCTCATTGCTTGAGACAACAAGAAAGGAACACCCAACTAAACTTATCATAGGCCTTTTCCATGTCGAGCTTGAGGGCCACCCAACCTTTCTTGCTTTTGGAGTTCTTGAAATGAGTCATTATTTCATGAGTAATTAGAATATTATCCTGAATGGACCGATTAAGAATAAAAGCACTTTGATAGGGAGTCACCAAATCCCCTATTAATGGTCTTAGTCTTTTCACCATGACTTTGGAGATAATTTTAACAAGGGTGTTACAAAGACTAATAGGTCTAAAATGGTTAATTGTTTCCAGGTAGTCTACTTTAGGAATCAAGGAAATAAAAGTGTGATTAATCTCAAGCAAAATCTTACCCGAATCGAAAAAGGCTTTAGCAATCTCACAAACCTCTTTATGAATTATGTGCCAATACTGTTGGAAAAAACAAGCACCAAAGCCATCTGGGCCAGGCGATTTACCTGAGTTCATTTGGAAGACCGCCGTTCTAATCTCTTTTTCTGTTATTTCCTTAATGAGACGTTCATTTTCAGCTTCTGAAATATTTTTGCCAACATCATCATCTTGAAGGATTAGGCTATCACTTTGCCTCCTATTATGAAATCTATCCTTAAAATGGTTAGAAAAATGACTAGCAATCAAAATAGGGTCTTCAAGCCAAGCCCCCGAGTTTTCCCTAATTTTCCAAATAAATCTCTTAGCTTTGCAGTTAGCATTAATTCTGTGGAAATAGATTGAATTCCTATCCCCATCAACCAGCCACCGCTTTTTACTCATGGAGAGCCAATACTTGCTTTGGAATTTGAGAAGACATTCCCTTTGCTTAATAAGTCTGTTCATCATTTGATTCGTATTATGACACAGAGGATCTTGACTAAGAAGCCTTTGAGCGTGCTCTAATTTAGCGAAGTTAGACTCTAGTTTATTACGGAAGTGGCCAAAATTAGTTCTACTCCAATTCTTCATGACGTGCTTAATGAATTTTAATTTTCTACATACCTGATACATCCGAGATAAACGCACCTTGTTTTGCCACCCTTCGTGCACCATGCTTTGCACTTGCTTGAACTGAGTCCAAGCAGGTTGGAACCTAAAGGACTTATTCTTAGAAATATTGTTACTATCAAGTGAAATCCAAACGGGGAGATGGTCAGAACAAGAGAAGTGCCCATGTTGGGTGAAGCTAGAAACAAAATGATTTAACCATTCTCTACAAGCTATGGCCTTATCAGGCGTTCATAGATCATCTCACCACTTCTCGATTTACCCCTCCAAGTAAAGGGGGTGCCTCTAAAGGAAAGTTGTTCTCCATCATTATAGTGACAAAAGTTATTAATATGCCTAAATCTATTCATAGAAGGTGTAATACCTTCACTCTTTTCAGACGAGTTACTAAAATCAATAAGATCTCCTAAAACACACCAGGGTTTGCTTAGATCATGACAGTAATTGGAGAAAGATTGCCAAAAGGATCCTTTTCCGCTTGCCTCGCAGGGGCATAGACAGCAATAAGAAAAAAAGTAAAATTATCAGCATTATCTTTAACTTCAAGCGTAACAAAGTGCGAATTAGAATCGAAAACTGAGCAAGAGTAGCGATCCTCCTTCCAAATCACCCATATACCTCAACAATGATTAATAGGATCCTCTAAAAAACAATTATCAAGTTGAAGTTTTCTAGAAATCCTTTGCGCATTGGTTGGTGAAACAAGGGTTTCCAAGACAAAGGCAATATCAGGTTTTAAGGAGGAGCATAAAACTTCAACTCCTCTTGGGCATTCTCTCTTTTAGCACCCCTAATATTCCAACTCAAAAATTTCATGATAAAGAAAAAATAAAAGCTATAGACTTTTGCATGAAGTCTAAAGCCTGAACCACATCATAACTTGGAGGCGAAATATATCTATGCATGAAAGGCAGGGGCTCGCAATAAGCAGGCCAAACAAACCCATGAAACAAGTAAAAAGCAATGAGAACACCACTTCTTACAAGATTGCAGCCACAAATGATTAAAATGACTACCAAACAAAGTCCATTAAGGTGGAGCATAAAATAGAGTTGACACCATGAAAACTTAGTAAAGCAGTTTCTGGTGAGAAAGCTCACCAAACTGAAGAAAAGCCAAGCAGGTCTAGTAACAAAATCTAGATCAGTCCACGAGTACATGAACCATGGAAAGAAGGAAAAACAAGCCAAATAGGAGGGATTCTCACCGGGAACGCCCCTAATTCTCTTAGAAGACAAACTATCCAGATCAGATATGGATGCCATAAGAACTATCATAGTATACTTCTCATCCATCATGCAGCCAGCACGTAGGTATTTCATATTAGGATTCACATCTCTAAACCCAGAATAGCTCCTCTCAAAAGAGACAAAAGAGGTTCCTTTCTTGCAAAGGATGAAAGAAAATACCATCACAGTCACATCTTGCAAAATGAAAGCAATAAAGGAGTCATTAGCAATAGAGGCAAAGCCTATAATACAAAAGAAGGGTGATATAAGCACCCATAAAACCCAGCAGGGGAAGGGGGGAAGCAAGACTAAAAGAGAAGAGGAGAGAGAGAAGGCAAAGTCAGTCCAAACAAATATACAAGGGGATGACTTGCACCAAAAAATGCCCAAAAAATACATCAAATACATCCAATGACAGTAACTACGGGTAGCCCATCATCTTCGTCTCTGAGTCTTTTCTTCCTAGAGGACTCAGTGGATGGTTCATGAACCTACTCCTCGCCTACATCATCTTCCATAAAGTCCTCACCATTATCGACAGCATCTGATTCAAGCGAAGACTCTGAGGAAATCTTAGTAGTATCACCATCACCGATAGGACCCCCAAACGCTGCGCCTTCATCATTAGGATAATCAGCACCTTCATCATTAGGATCATCATCAAACGCACCACTATCTTTCAGCACCACAAACATGTTAGAAGTGTCAAGACCATCACCAGTTGTGACATCATTCTTAGGAGAAGCCCTAACACGAGGGGGGCTAGGGGTAAATGTCTTATGAACAAAGGCTAGGGAATCCCTAGCATTAAACCTATGACCTCTAGATCCTCCACTAAAGCCACCCCTGTAGCCACCCCTAAAACCGCCCCTAAAACCTCCCCTAAAAGGCTGAATACGAAAGACTTTTTTAGGGACGATCTCCACCCATTCACTAAGGTTGATAACCTCAGCGATGTCGAGATCATGATCAGCAGAGAGTTCGACAACAGAGTTAATGGTGAACTCTTCGATCATGATTTGGATGGTGTTATTCTTAAGGACCCTAGGGCAATGTTTAAAATCGTGGTCTTTAGCAGCACAAAAACCACAAACCACAGACCGCATAGACCCCCTCAAAGATCAACGGGAGGGTGATCGTACAACCATGGCTAGAAATTTTAAGAGTAGCTTTAAAAGGTTTAGAGAGGTCCATGTTAAGGCAGGCCCTCATGAAAGTACCCTTAATTCTAGACTCAGTAAAGGTGTCCAGCCTAACAAGGGTGCCTATAGGGTTAAGCAAGTCTTTAAACTTTTGGAAATCGTAGAAATCTAAGGGCAGGCCATAGACTTGGATCCATTGATCCACATGCGAAACAGAAGCGTTGAAGGGGTGAAAAAGGGGTTCCCATGGTCTTAAGATAAGGTTGTGGTTATCATTAGTCCAAGGTCTATTCAGCCAAACATAGTCTTTGTCATCAAGAGAGGCAAATTTAAAGGCCCACCAATTGTTCCCTAAGCAAGTAATGTCTACATGCTCTTTGAGATCCCCCCAAATACGTTGAAGTTTAGATTTAGACAACCCAATAGGATATTCTACATTCCAAGTCGTACCATAGATGCTGAGGGCAGCAAAGTCGTCCTCAAACTGGCCTTCTCCTTCTTCAACTGGAACTTCATCTAAGGAAGGCTGAAGGTGCTCTGGCTCCGGTGGATCTCCGTCACCGAATCCACAAGAGGTAGGTAGACTGTTGGGATAATCTGGCCCTCCAAATCGAACGATGGATTTTTAGGACGGATTGTTATCTCCTGGATTTGAACTTCCAAGTTCATGAACACTTGGATCGGGACTATGGTGAGAGGCTCGTTGTTTGAGGGAAGGATTATAACTGGAATCCATAGTGGAAAAAAGATACTGAGCATTAACTTATGAAGGAAAGAAGTCAGAACAATAGTGCATGCAAGGGGAGAAGAGGGGTTTTTGAGAAGATGAGAGCAAGAGGATATGAAAGGAGAACTGAGGGAAGGTTATGCTTGGATTTCTTCCAAAATAGAATTTAATTTGCATGCTACAGTATCCCACTTCAGAGAGAGGGAAAACGGGTAGCGTGTGAACTTGAATGCATGAGTTGCTTTTTGCCATTCGTCATGGTGGTTTGGATGCAAACCCACGGGCAAGGAGAGGGGGTTAACAGAGGTAATGATGGAAGGAAGATGATTATATCCAAAAGCGCAAGAAACCAAGTATAGATCCTTAAAAACCCATTTGTAGAAGAAGAAATCCCAAAAATTTTCCAAAGCAAAGTCATTATTAGCATGAGTAATAAGGTAGATTTTCCTATACCCTACTTTGAAGCCCAAACCACCTTGGGAACAAGCAAGGTCAGAGGAACAAGAGGGGATTTGCAGATAGGGTTTTCTCAGAAAGAGTTTAGAGGCACTCAATTGGATATGGGAAGGATAAGAAAAACAAATAGATGAGATAGCTAGTGTACGCGTGGGGAAAAGGGTGAATGAATGCCTAGCAGAGCAGTAAAACATAGCAAATGAGCAGACAACCTACCTTCCATGGTAGGAGCTTTCTCTCTCTACCGCACTTTCTCTCTTTACCCATCTAACGAGACTTAATCTCGAAACTACCACATGTAAAAGGAACTATGTTTTAAGGATTTGTTTGAATAAGCCCAACTGTAACTTCTTATCGAATTATTTGTTGACTATTACTAATTTTTCTTATTACTAATTACAAATTCAAAAATATATTATGAGTAATGGGAAGTTTCAAAGATGCATAAGCAAAAGTAGGTCCCCT
>ONZA01015110.1:24404-35170 GCA_900322205.1 Kewa caespitosa | reverse complement strand
TTTATTTTTAGAAAGTCATTTAATTTTGGAAAGTAGTTAGTCAATATTTCTTTTTATTATTAAAATACTTATATGTGTATGTTATTATTTTTTACATTATATATTTATTTAGTTGCCCATTCGGTAACATTTAAATAACATGGACATATTTATGTAATTATTTGGTTGATTATGGACAAATGAATAATGCATACTAAAAAGTGATTACCTAAATAAATTAAATGTTGAAATAACTTAGAAAACATTTGGGATTAATTCAGTTTTGGAACCAAATCGAATTACAAAAGTTCTAATTCCCAAGTAGTGGTCGTTCGTAACAACGGGCAAATTAAATTGCATTCCACGTCTAATTTCTACCATTACCCCCGAATATAGGATCTGGTGAAAAGACTAAAGGATTCGAAAGACAATTTCCTTTTTTTCTAAAAATAAGGTGGCGACTCCAATCACCCAATTTGTGCCATTTCGCACATCACAAAAAGTGACAACTTTACCCCCATACACGCACCTTATTTATTTATTTTTATTTTTTTGTAGAAAGGTAATAGGCTTTATACTAAAACCAAGCACAAGTACACAAGTGACCCAAATAAGAATAAACTACAGTATCAAATAATGGAACCACACCTTCTAGGAAGGGTTTGAACCATCATTATCATGGGCTCTAACGATATCTATCAGAAGCGTTGATCATCAACTCTCTAATCTTTTCACTATTACATTTCTGAGCAAAAACATGCAAAAGTCTCACTATCTTCCTACAAATAGACATTGGGGCATTCTGTTCTTTGCGAATCTTTTAGAGCATTTCTTTCCTCCCAAATGCTGTAAACACAAGCTGCCAACGTAGATTTAAGAAGTCTCTGTAAAGCCCTCTTTCCATGAGCTTTAGATTTGAACCAAGCAGAGACAACATCCCAGTTCAAAGTTGGGAAGTCAACCTTGAGCCATGTGGTCATGATCTTCATCACTTCCGCAAAAAAACCACACAAAAAGAAAAGATGACCCCTGGATTCATCCACTCCAGGACAGAAAGCACAACTAGTATCACACTGTACAAACTTTCAGATCCGCTGAGTAGTAGGAATTATATGAAGCCATGTGAGCCATAGACAGAACTTATGTTTTGGCATTACTAGGGGGCTCCAGCATAAACGAGTCCATTGTAGAACTAGTTTGCCACCATTTAGAGCTTTGTAAGCCTTACCAATGCTATAAGTGAGAGTTTATTGATTAATAAAGCCCTTCATATCCTCTTTACAAAGTATAACTTGTCTAACCAGCCAGCTGGCGGCAGCAGGGATAGGGAAAGTCCATACATTCCTGCCATTGATATAGTATTCATGCACCCGTTTGATCCACATGGAGTCTTCCTTGTGCGCTAATCTCTGTAATAACTTCCATACAGCAGCAGCATTCCAATGCACAATACTAAAAACACCCAGACCACCTTTATTTTTAGCAGTGCATACATCACTCCAGGCCACCAGAGCCCTTTTAGAAATCTCACACTTTCCTGTCCACAAGAAATATCAGCATAGTTGTTCTATTGTTTGAGCAACAACTTTGGGTAGCATAAACAATTGAGCCCACTACACATGCATAGAAGAGACAACAGCTTTGATCAATTGAAGCCGGCCTGCATAAGATAGACATCTGTTGGACCAGCTTTTCATAAGTGCCACAATTCTTTTAATGACAGGATCACACTAAGCAATGAAAAGCCTATTTGAAGACAAAGGAATGCCCAAGTACTTGACAAGTAATGAACCTTTAGAGAAACAACAGTACTGAATCATTTGCCTCTGCATACCAACATCAATAGCAGCCATATAAATTCCTGACTTAGCTGGATTAGCAGTCAGACGTGACACATTAGAGAAGTGCTGAAGTTGCTTGAGAATGGATGCGAGGGAGTTGATATCTTCTCTACATAAAAGCATAAGATAATCTGCAAAAATGCTATGACACAATTTCATCTTCTTGCATTTAGTATGGTAATTGAAAGTATGATCTTTATCAAGGAGAGACATGCATCTTGATAGACATTCCATGCATAGAACAAAAAGATATGGAGAGAGAGGATCTCCTTGTTTGAGCCCTCTTCTTGCTTGAAATGGTTTAGTCAAATTAACATTAATATTGAGGGAGCAGCTCACAGTTGTCACACACAACATTATCAACTTGATGAATCTCTGAGGATAGCCAAAATAGTGAAGTATATGCTGAAGAAAGGGCCACTCAATGGAATCATATGCTTTCTGAGATCTATCTTCATCAAACATCGAAGAGATATGTGTTTATGGCCATAATGTTTGACCACCTCATGAGCTACAATGACATTGTCTGAAGTTAGTCTCCCAGGCACGAAGGCGGGCTGTTCTTTGTGAATTAGCTAAGGAAGAAACTATCTTAGTCTGTTAACAATAGCTTTTGTCATGAATTTGATCAAAACATTGCAGCAAGCTATTGATCTATACTCACTGACCGTAGTTGCAGCGGGAAGCTTAAGAATAAGAGTTACCCTAGTGCAATTCAATTCTTTAAGGATCTTGACTTCATTAAGCGTAATGAGGAGTGCTTCAGTCACATCATGCCCCACTATTGACCAAGGTTTCTTGTAGAACCCAACAATAAAACCATCTAAACATGGAGCTTTATTATCATCCATTCCCCAAAAAGCCACTTTGATTTCATCACTTTTGAACTTTTTCACCAGATGCTGCTGTGCTTCTATAGTAAGAATGGGACCATTTCTAGCAATATATGGATTAACAGCAGGTACACGCACCTTATTCAGTAGGGGGTACATGCAACTTATTCAACTTATGCCTCTCCTCATCCGGGAGCGGGGGGTCCATGGCCCCTACAGATGGCGAATTGGAGAAATTCCTAGGCGACCAAAAAATGGTTGGGCTTGCTATGGCTAGTGCCTCAACTTTCGCCATACCCTAGACAAATGGGCAGGCCCAGTCAAGTAATAAGATTTTTTTAACTAAAATAAGAAAAAGCTGGACAAAGCCAAACGACTCTATGCTGAGAAGTTGATAGAAGTGTTATGGGCATCAAGGACAACAGAGAAAGCGATCATTAAAGAAACACCTTTCAACTTCATCTACGGCTTCGAAGCAGTGCTCCCACTAGATTTACCCAACTTGAGTCTAAGGGTCGAACACTTCGATCCTAACACCAACAAAGGAAAGATGAAAAAAAAAAGAACTTGGCTTTCTCCAAGAGGTGCGAGGGGACTCATTGCTGAGATAAGAGAATTACAAGCAGAGAATGGAAAGAGCCTTTAACAAACGAGTAAAGATCAGGAAACTCAATGTAGGAGATCTCTCCCTCTGAAACTTGTAATCTATGGGAAGACAAAATGAAGATGGCAATTTGACTCTGAATTGTAAGGGACCCTACAGGGTGACCGAGGTGCTAAGATCAAAGACATACATGCCAGAAACCCTAGACGGAAGAAAGATAGCTAGGCCTTGGAACATGAACAATATGCAGAAGTTCTTTATGTAAGGCAAGTCACTCATCTTGGAGCCTCGTCGGGGTAGGCTTCCCCAAACAACCTCTTATCATTTTCTTGATTCTTAGACTTTTATGTTCCCTAGATGAAGGGGTAGGCATCCCCAAATAACATTTTATCATTTTTGCAATCGTCTTTGGACGAAACAACCGTGAATGAAATATATGGCTACGTATCCTTTCTTCCCTAAGTTATTCTTTGTCTAGGTAAACTTAACATCCAAACAGACGAAAACCCCACCCTTGGGGAAAATGAAAAAGTCCTTAGCACGAATGGATGAAACCCCACCCTGTGGGCAAATGAAAATGTCTTAAGCACGAATAGACGAAACCCCAATCTAGGGGCAAAGAAAAAATATCCTAAGCATGAATGAGAAAAACCCCACCCTGGGGGCTGATGAAAATGCCTTAACATGAAAGGACGAAACCCCACCGTGGGGGCATACGAATTCATACACAAAATGAAGAAGAATGATAGTTTTCTTTAATAGACGTGGGTTCCTCACCATTCACTCTCAGCGATCTGACACTTAAACAAATCTAGCAACAGGAAACAAACGAGTTTAAACACAATTAAAGACGAAGCCAATCAGAGAAGATTTTAGTTTCATGTCGTCTTTACAAAATGACGAGGGGCATAGAAGAGCCCCTTGAAAAAAGAAAAAATCTACAAGCTACAATCGGGAGAAATTGCAAATATCATGACTAGGTGTCCCTTAGAGAAGAAGCAGCAGCAGCATTAGTCTGGTCCTCGGTGGCCTAATCATGGTCCCTGCCGATCTCATGGCCCTCATTTATCTCCAAGTTGTATGGAAAGAGATTATCCTGATCCATGTACTCATGGGCTAGAAGTCGTCCATAAGTACTGAGGAGGGACAAACGCTAGCAAGTCCTTATATTCCTCTTCTAAATTTGCAACATCCACTTCAATCCCGGACTTGGCCGCACATAAGACGACCCTCTTGATCATAAAGCAGTAGCAACCAGACTCTGATTTAAAGATGGTCATGAAGGCCGCTGTGATATCCTCCTTGAACACCTTCTTGGATGAGACATATGCATTCCCGAGATCGTTAAAGATCATCTTCTCGGTAGCCAGCTCAACCTCCAAAACTCTGATGCGCTCATTTGCATCTGAGAGTTCTTTCTTATCCTTGATGAGCTCATCCTATACCTCCGTCTTCATTGCCTCCAGCTCCTCCTTCTCCTTCTCCAGCGAGGCTACCGTTCTTAAAACCCCCTCCTCGATGAGGTCAAGGAGCTTCTCCTCCAAGGACTCATAGTGGCCCGCCAGATCATCTCTCTCCCTCTCGGCTGTGCCCTTTGCCTTTTTCTCCTCTTCAGGTGACTCTCAAGGCCACGAAAGTATTCGACGCAATACTGGGACAAGATGACGCCCTGAAAGAAAAAGAAAAAAGCTTCAGCACATCACTCTTAGAAGATTGAAAATGTAAAAGAATATTAAGAACTTGAGATGAGACAGACCTCCAGGGCCAAGCGCCGGCCTATGTACTCAGCCATGTTATAGCGCTTTTTAAACCACTAAAGGTCCTCGTCATGCACACACTTGGGCAGGATGGAGGACGCCACAATGTCCCTGTTGTTGGGCTCGAGGGAGAGGTACTTGGGGGAAAAAGGGCCTCGCAAAATCCCCCTTTGAAGACGCAATTAGAGAGGTAGGGGTCATCATCATAGCCTTCCCCTTATAAGCACTCGAATCGACTAGCTTTTCTCAGCCAAGGGTTTCCCCTCCAAGGACCGTTAGGGGATGCCTTTGGGAATCCTATTGTCGGGACTGCCGTCCAAGGTGATGTCCACCACCGGCTCCCTTGTTTCTTTTCCTATCTCCGCAGAAGTATGTTTCGGCTTCGGCGGGGGCGTCACCTCCACCAAGGGTGATGACAAAGACCCCCCAGTGGTGGACGGAGGGGCTTTCTTCTCTCTTTTGTGCTTTACCCCAAAGCTTGACGAGGCTCCCCTTGCAACACTTTGTAGGTAAAAACAAGAAACAAGTGAGGAGACGAAAGCATAAAGTTGAAAAGTGATATGAAGGAAAAGGAAAGACGAGAACTCACCACTTTGGCCACCTGGAGCTGAAGCTTGTTCTCGGCCGCAACTTTGGCCTGGACTTAAGCGAGGGACGAAGTACCAATCTTGTCAGCACCCGAGGACAAAGACATCAAGCTGTCACAGGAAGTCTTTGCAATAGAATAAATGACGAATGAGAAAAAGAAGAACAAAATAACGAGAGCAATGACAAAGAGAAATAGACGAAGGTACCCAATTCATGGCCTCACTGATCCCATGGTACACTAGAGACTCCCCGTCCATCGCCGAGCTCCTTTCAAGTATCCACCAAAAGGGGCATTTTGACATAGATCTGAGTGTCGACCTTCTGGTACTTGGAATCCCACAAGAAAAGATTCAAGGATGCCTTATATTCTAAAGAGGGTCGTTCGAGGGTGACGAGGCTTGTCGCCTTATTCGCTCGGTATCTCGTCAAGACACCCCTCCTCCACGGCGCAAGTGTAATAAAAATTGTTGATCCACCCGTGGTTATTTGAAGGCATCATTGTCGAAGAAGTAATTTGGCTTCAGCTCAAAAAAGAAGATCGGATTTATGGAAGGATGCGGTTTGGGGCCATTTGTCACAAGAGATCATTGGCAGGGTGTGGGTTTCTTCTGTTGTGGACTTTACAAAAAATGGTAAAATATATAATATGTCCTCAAGTGTTGGGGACGACCTCTACAGGGGCCATGTTATAAGTCTTCAGAAGAGAGAGAGAGCAAAAGAATGGAGGGGGAGCCTGAAGCCGAAATCGGTCGAGAAGGAGTGGAAGGCGACGAGACCCCGCAGGAGGTCAACCATCGAACCCTCCTAGGGATCAAACATTAAGGCTATTCTCTTATCGCAAACCCAGACCAAGTATTGATCCTCGTTTCCCTCGGGAATAAACCAGTGGCTAGGGATCTCCGCCATGTCTTTCCTCACTGTGACCTTCTCCTCCTCCATCTTTTCTGCTATCTTCGTTGCCTTCTTTATCCTCCTTGGAATTTGATACGGTGGATGGCACGCGGTGCTGACCCCATTGGTATATGAAGTGGGACGAGCCAGCTAGGACCGGGGCATCAAAAAGGAAAAACATTTAAAAACTTACCATTCGACGAGGCCGATTTCAGACTACCATTTATTAAATCTCTACCCCTCTTATGAGGTTTTTCGGTGACGAGCTCGGCTGCCGAGGATGCAGTCTGGTCCTCGATCTCCTAGAGAACTCTCCAAGTCGTTTGCTTGGTGACGACCATTCTTTGAGCAACAGACTTCCTTTGAAGGCATCGACCCTGCACTGGTACTGTCCAGCTCGCCAGAGACCAAGTTTTGACATTATTATCTTTTCTTTATACAACGTCGAGTTTATGTGCCAATGACCTATTCGGTTTTTAAAGAATTAACATCCCCAAGGTCGGTCCCCCTATTCCTTTTGCCGATAAACTCAGGGATCTTTGATTTTCTAAGGTTATCACCATCGAGCTCCCGGCCTAAGTGGTCCTGAGCCCGTAGAGGAATGTCTATCGGCATGTTCCACCTGGCTGAAAGCCTTCCCCGCAAACGGAGAAGCCGAAACTCTTCAATCGTTCTCTCTAGATGCTCATGACGAGCCTCTCGAGTGTTTGCAACATAGGCACCATGGAAGGGGTCCCAAGAATTTTTTTTTTCAAAATACATATGTACAAAGAGACGAAGATAATTTGGAAGATGAGTCTACAATGAACGTTAGAATACATGTCAATCTTCGGCACCGACGAGCAGGAGGGCTATCTCTCTAAAAGAAATTTTCTTTCTCTCTCTAGAATTCACAAAAATGAGAACGTAGAAATGAGGGCAAGCCTGCCTATTTTCAGGGATTTAAGAGGGAGACACAATATCACATCGAATCGACGCCATGTGTCACCCATTAGTGTCGGCACAGATTCGAGGGGAAGGACGAGCAAGAAGCCCCTCTCGGAGGTGCGCTAACGTATCTTAAAGGACCATCCTCCTACCCCTTGAAAACCTTTTTGATTTGACAGCATCGTCACAATAATTCAGATATGTGTCCAATCCGAGGGGAAGAGGTTTGGCCAATTTGCTGCTGGGCATACCTTTGGCCTGTAATGTCATATACCCCTCAAATTGGCCAACATTTTTTCCCCATTGCATCCTAGCCCTCCTTGAAGCCTCGTATCTTTTTGATGAGAGGTGAACTTCCACTAGGTACAGACAAGGCCGACACGCTAATGGACGACCCCAAAGACCTCCAAAGACAAAGGGGACTCTGACAAAGGCTGAGTCCCCTACATAAGGGGAAAGAAGAGTAACCCCTAGCATGAAGGGAAGAAGGTCCAGATCAAGTGGTCAGCCGAAGGCCGAACCATTGAATCCATGAAGGAGTCGCATGAGATGGATGGGGGTCACTAAGAAGTTTCTGGAAGGCCATATATAAGAGACACGTGGCCGGTGTCGATAGGAGGCCACCAAGGCCCAATCCCTTGCTATGCCCAAAGAAGGAATTTCCACGTGTCTTTTTCCCATCGGCCGAGTCGTATACCTAATGTCATATGCGAATGTTTATAAATAGGACCATGCACAAATTCCAAGAGGTAACTAATTGATAGTTGATTTATTCTCTTTCTCTTTCTAAAGCATTCAAGTCTTGCATCATTCCCTAGGTAAAGATTTGGTTGCCCTTAGAGCTATTTATTTGCCCCTGGGGTCCAAATCTTACAAGGGGCATATTTGTGCAAACACACTTGACTAACTTGATCGTTAGAGGACTCTTCCTCAGACCACATTGGGGATAGTTCACTTGTGCTAGTTGTGAAGGTACTTTTCTCCACACGAGCCTCGTCAGCTCAAATACTCATTTGTGTCAACTGGCAATTTTTCACCCTTTGAGTCTTCAAGGGTCCACTCTTCTAACCCCAAAAACATGCGTAGTAGAATTTATTATTTTTGGTTAGATGGGAAATTTATGGACTGTTCTAGGTCAGAAATGATGGTAAAGGGAGTTTATTGACTTCCTGACCTCAGAAATGATTTTTTCCCTTTGGATGGGGAATTTACTGACTTTCCTAGGTCGGGATTTATAGTAACGGAGTTTAAGGATTTCCCGAGGTCAAAAATAATTTTTATCCTTTGGATTGGGAATTTATTGACTTCCCTTGGTCAGGTCAAGGGAGTTTATTGACTTCCCGAGATCAAACATAATGTTTAAGAGAGTTTTGTTGCTTTCTTGAGGTCCAGGATAATTATTGGTGGGAAGAGTTTATTGACTTCTTGGAATCAAAAACGATTTTTGGGGCTGGGTTGATGGATTCTTTGTGGGGAGGAGCTTATGTCATCCTGGGTTCAGAAATAATTTGTGGAAAGAGTTCATTGATGTCCTGGGGTCAATATGGTTTCAAGAGGAGTTTTATTGATGTCACTAGGTCAAAAGTGATTTGGGAAGGAGATTATTGATATCATGGGGTCAAAATGGTTTATGAGAGGAGTTTACTGACTTCCTAGGGTCAAAACAAATTTGTTGGAGGAGTTGTTGACTTCCTAGAGTTAGAAATTATTTTGTGGCGGGAATTTATAGACGTCTTGGGGTCAAGAAAGATTTTGGGAAGGAGATTTTGACATCCTAAGGTCAAGGATAATTTTGTGGGAGGATTTTAATGACGTTGTGGGGTCAGACTTCTTAAGGTTTAAAATGGTGTACGGGGAGGAGCTATTGTCTTACTAGGATCGGAAAAGATTTGTTCAAGGAGTTTATTGACTTCCTAGGGTCATAAATGGTGATTTGGAGGTTAAGTTTTTGGCTATATTTGATGTTGAAAGAAAATTTTAGTGACATTCTGAGTCAAAAAGGTTTGGAAAGTTCAAGCGACAATCTAGGTCGAAAAAAGTGTGTAAAAGTTATGAAGAAACTTCGAAACCCAAACCTTATGAATGGTGTGTTTTGAGGCTTGAAACCATATGATGGACGTGTATATTGATTCTCAGAATCATGGGCCAAGAATTGGTGTTTGATACACTCTTGACGTTTTGTCCACGCCATGTATTCAAATGAGCAATGTTTGATTGTTTTTTTATTTATTTTTTTTATTTTTTTTGTTATGCATGGCATTTGTAACACGGGCTCATGTCTTGAGCTTTTTTAATGTATGAAATGTATAAGGTAATGATGCCTTGATTTCATGTATCATCATTTGATCATCCAAGACATATGTTAGGTAAGGTGCCTAGTATGCTTGTGTGTTGTCATGGTGTGTGTCTTGTGTCTTTTGAGCTTTGATGGCTCTCTTTTGTTTTTGATGACATGATGTGTTTGTGTTTTCATCTTAAGAGAAAATGACGAACCTATTTGCTGGGGTGGCATTGATGGTGCGATCAAGTTTGACCAGGTTGCTTGAGGCGTGACTCATTTTATAGGAAGATGTTTTGTTTTTTGTATAGGTAACTCTTACATGCAATGCTCTAATGGAGCGTTTTTATGATATGGGTATCACCTTCTCGTTGGGAGATGATGATTCTCATGAGATGAGATGCTCATGAGCATAGTGATAAAGGTGTTCAAATGAATAGAGCCTAAAACATAGTTATCTTAATGCTAAAGGCTTGAATGGACTTGGCTAGTCTAAGGTGAAGCCTGGATGAAACTTGTGTTTACTTTGGAGGTGGCATTGTGAAATTTGGGCTCAAGGTGTATGGAATTAGATGAGCCTTGGGCTCATGGAAGATAGCATGTGATGAGGGTTGTGCTCATGATGTAGGTGAATAAGTGTTGTTTGATGATTTCACAAAAACGGTGCAAATGCAAAGTTCAAGCCTCATGGATTCAAGGATTATATGGGATGCTTTGTAGAAAGCATGGTTGATTGAAATTTGATGGAGTGTGTCAATGGCCCTTTTAAGAAGGATCTTTTGTTCCTTCTTTTAAAAATGAATCCAGTCAAACCTCGAGTATGAGAGGTTTCCTACGTATCTGAAAAGGAATCAGGTCGAACGTAGCTCGAGAAAGTTTTGAATTACCCTAAGTTTTGCCAAGATGCATTCTCTTGGATGATCGATCAAGCATGATTTTTGTGCCTGAAAAAGAGCAAATATTTGTCGAGTGGATAATTTGGTCCTGCTTTACTTCAGAGTTAGTGGGTGACTCGACAACTAGTTGATATAAGCAAGACTTTTCCAGCTCTTCCCTATTTTGAGATTG
>ONZA01015110.1:4512-21551 GCA_900322205.1 Kewa caespitosa | reverse complement strand
GATTATGAAAACCTCTCACGCGTCGATCATTGAGAATTTGGACCCTCGGGAGTCTACCTTAGAATAGGACCTTCTTGAACGTTGCACGCACGCGGAATTTTTTTACTTGGAGAAGATTTTAGACTCTTATGACAATGCAAAATGTAAAGAAAAATAAGGTGATATAAAGTTTGTTTAGGCATAATGTAGTTGCTGTGTGTTTTGAATTCTATAATGGGCAAGGGCTTTATGGTAGAGCTTCCCATATTTGATGGTGTTCGCATTTAATGCACCACTAGCCAGCGAATATAGCCAAATTCTCTAGGCAGGCCAGCGAATATGGGCATATTCGATGAGCTTGAAACGAATTTGGGATAATTTGCTGGAAATGAAATGAAATTCGAAACAAAACGCCAAGGAAACTCAACTGACATCAAATATGATCAAAAGTAGTTGAGCTGTCCAATGAATATGACCAAATTTGTTGAGCTTCTTAGGGAATATGACCGTTTTTGTTGGGTCTTCATCGAATATCTTCATATTTGTTGGCCCTTGTTTCCTTTTGCGTGTTGGTTTTTTGTCGTGGCTTTATCCAAATTTATTTAATATGCTTTAAGGATCACTTGAAATTACAAGTTTTTCCTTGGAGTCTTGCGTTCTCAATTGCATTTGTTCACGTGCTAAATAATTTAAGAATGTAATCCCTTAGGCTAGTTATCGTCATCGGATCATATAATCCAAACTATTTTAGGTGTCAATAACCACAACTAGGGTCTTATTGCTAGACCCCACCTGGCCATTTGTCTTAGGCTGAGCTAATGCAGTAAAGCCGACTTTCACCTGTTCCCTTCTAGCAAATCAATCAATCTCGAGTGTTGAAATGTCGCCCCTTTTCCAAGATAATTTTCCAGGGTGGACCAAACTGTTTAAGTATATTCTCGAGAGTGAACTTGTTCACGTCTTTAATCGTAGTGGTCCTGATCGCAACCCACTATGTTAAGTAGCCTATTGCTACTATGAGGAACTTCAAGTGCCTGGATACTTGAGGGAATGGTCCTTGTATGTCCATGCCCCATTGGTGGAAAGGCATTGGGGCCAAGATTGGAGTGAGTTTGACTGATGCGAGTCGAGGTATGGGCATGAAGTATTGGCACTTATTGCATTTCTTTACCATTTGGGCTGGGTCATTATGGATTGTGGTCCAATAGAATCCTAGCCGGTGTCCTTTCTCATGATTGTTCTTGCTCCTTGGTATGCTTAACAAATGTTGTAGTGCACTTCCTTGATGATCTCCTGCCCCTAATTCCTCAACACATATTTCAATAACAGATGCATGAAACTCTTTTTGTACAGTATCCCATCTCGGAAATCAAACCACTTTGACTTGTCTTTCACCTATCCTGCTTCTTTGGGGTCCTCGGGGAGGATGTTGTCCCGAAGTAGGGAGATGATGTCATCCATTCCATCCATTTGATCTGTCTAAGATATTGATTCTTTAAACCACGTTAAATATGAACACCAATTACAACAATGATTTTTTATATTTGAAAGCCGAGTATAATTTAAATGAAGTTAGAAAGTGTTAAATGTGAAAACCAATTGCAACGGCAACTGCAAATATATTTGAAAGCCTAGTGTGATTCAACATGTTTGAATTATAATGATAAAATAACCCTAGTATGAAAATAGTTATAACTTGTTCGTTAATTTAAAGAGAAATATGCTAAAAACAATAACGATCGTTCAAAAACAGTAAACATGAAAGGCAATTGCGACCGTAATTCATTTTAGTTAAAAATCAAGCATGATTGAAATCATAAATAATTTTGGTATCGAACCCGAACATGATCCAACAAAGAAAATAACGTCAACTAATACATCAATTGAAAGAGAAATAGGCTTAAAAAGCTAACGATCGTTAAAAAGTGTTGAATATGAGCACAAATTATGAACGCAATTCTTAATATTTTAAATCCAAGGATGATTAAAATAATCAGGTTTTTTTATGACAAACCATAACAAGAACCAATTTTACAAAATAATTTCAATTGGCTTTCCAAATGAAAGAGAAATAAGCTTAAATCACTATAGATTGTTAAAAAGCGATAGATTAGAAAAGCAATTGCAACCGCAGTTCTAATAATTTAGAATCCCAATATGATTAAAATGATCAATTTTGGTTGTATCTAACTAGAACATGTTCCATTTATAGAAAATTGTTTTACTTGGTTCGTCAATTGAAAGAGAAATACACTTAACGCGCTACCGTCATCAAAAAGCAGAAAATATGAACAACAATTCAACTTGAAATTCTTGTTATTTTAAAGCCGAGTATGATTTATATGATCAAATTTTTTATATAAAATCAGCAATTTCCAAAACTCTAAAATTTCAGTTTAATTGGTTCAACAATTGAAAAAGAAATAGGCTTAAAACGATGAGGATCGATAAACATCGTTAACTATGAAAAGCAATTCCAACCGTAAGTCTTATTATTTTTAAATGGAGTTCTATTGAAATGATTAATGTTTTTGGTATATGGTCAAAACATTTTCCAATTTTGAAAATAGATTCTATTTGTTCATCAATCGAAAGAGAAATAGGCTTAAAAAGCTAACAATCGTTTAATATGAACAGCAGTTGCAGTCGCAAGTGTTATTGTTTGAAAGCCTTGGATGATTTAAATTACCATAATTGCTTATATATAACAAGAAAATGATGAAATTTTTAATACTAGTTTTAATTCGTTCATCAATTGAAAGAGAAATACGCTTAAAACGCTAACGATCGTTAAAAAGGGGTCAAATGTGTACACAAATTACGACCGCGATTTTTAATATTTGAAAGCCGAGTATCATTAAAATAATCAATTTTATTGATGACTAAACAGAATGAGAACCAATTTCACAAAAGAATTTCAATAGGATTTTCAATGGAAAGAGAAAAAAGCATAAAACACCATCGATCATTGAGAAGCATTAAATATGAACAACAATTGCAACCACAATTCTTCTTACTTGAAAGCCAATTATTATTGAACTCATAAAGTTGGTTATATTTAACAGAACATGATCTTATTTGATAAAATAGATTAAATTTCTTTGCCAATTGAAAGCGAAATACGCTTATGACGCTAACGATCATCAAAAAGCATTAAATATGAAAAGAAATTGCAACAGGAATTCTTTGTTGGTATATAACTTGAACATGTTCCCTTTTTATAAAATAGTTTCTATGGCTTAGTCAATTTGAAGAGAAATATGCTCAAAACACAAACAAATATTAATAAGCGTCAAATATGAATAGTCATTGCATTCGCAATTCTCATTATTTGAAAGCTGTCTGTGATTACTTTGATAAATAATGATTATATATAATCAAATGATGTTTTGATTTCCATATATAATTACAGTTGGTTCCTCAACTTAAAGACAAATAGGCTTAAAACGATAACGATCGTTAAAAAGTATTAAATGTGAAAAGCAGTTGTAACTGAAATTCTAATTTTTTTGAAAGCCTAGTGTGATTGAAATAATCAATATTTTTGAATTCTAACCACCAAATGATCCTATTATGAATAAAAATTATAATTTGTTAAAATAATCAATTTTGTTTGTAACTAACCAGAACTAGATCCAATTTTACAAAACAATTTCAATTGTTTTTCAATTGAAACAAAAATAGGCTTAGAACACTATAGTTCGTTAAAAAGCGATAAATACGAAAAGCAATTGCAACCGCAGTTCTTATAATTGAAAAGCCCAGTACGATTTAAATGATCAATATTGGTTGTATCTAACCAGAACATGTTCCAATTTAAAAATTAGTTTCAATTTGTTCGTCAATTAAAAGAGAAATACGCTGAATACACTTCAATTGTTAGAAAGCAGTAATTATAGAACAATTCAACCTAAAATTCATGTTATTTTAAAGCCTATTGTGATTTATGCGATCATTATTTTTGATATCAGATCAATGATTTTCCAATTTCCAAAATGTAAGTTTAATTCCTTCTTCAATTAAAAAAGAAAGAGGCTTAAAACGATGAGGATTGTTAAACAACGGTCACTATGAAAAGCAATTACAACCGTAATTCTTATTATTTCAAAATGCAATTCGATTGAAATGATCACTAATTTTGGTATCTATTCAAAACTTGTTCCAATTTTCAAAATTTGTTCCGGTGGTTCATCGATTGAAATAGAAATAGACTTAAAACGCGAACGATTATTCAATAGCGTTAAATATGAACAACAATTGTAGCGGCAAATTTTATTTTTTGAAAGCCTAAGATGATTTCCATAACCGTAGTTATTTAAACCTAAACTTATCATGATGCAATTGTAAATAATATTTTCAATTGGTTCATAAATTGAAAGACTAATATGCTTAAAACGCTAACGATCGTTAAAAAACCTTTAAAATGTGAACACCAATCATAACTACGATTTTTAATATTCGAAAGCCTAGTTTGATGAAAATTATAAATTTCGTTGATAACTAACCAGAACGAGAATGGTGTTTATAAAATTAAATAAAATTTGTTTTCAATTGAAAGAGAAATAGGCTTAAAACACCATCGATCGTCAGAAATCAAAAAAAAAATGAATAGCAATTGCAACATAAATTCTTTTTCTAGTAAAGCCAAGTATGATTGAAATGATGATTTTTTTGGCATCTAACCTGATCATGTTCCCTTTATAGAAAATAGTTTCAATGGGATAGTTAGTTTAAAGAGAAATACGCTTAAAACGCAACGATTGTCAATAAGCGTTAAATATGAACAACCATTGCATTCGACATTCTCGTTATTTAAAATCCGTGTGTGATTCAATTGACAAATGTTGGTGGTATATAATAAAATGTTACTTTTAGTTCAAAAGTAATTGTTGTTGGTGCGTCAACTGAAAGACAAATAGGCTTAAAACGATAACGATCGTTAAAAAGCGTTAAATGCTAAAAGCAATTGTCACCGCAATTCTAATTATTTGAATGGCTCGTATGATTGAAATAACTAATATATTGGAAGTTTAGCCATAACATGATCCTATTCTAAAAACTAGTTGTGATTTGTTCGTCAATTGAAAGAGAAATATGCATAAACAATAACGATCGTTAAAAAGCGTCAAACATGAATGGAAATTGCGACAGTGATTCATTTTATTTAATATATGAGTGTGATTGGAATCATAAAAACTAATGGTTAAAATAACTGCAATTGATTCGTCAATTGAAAGAGAAATAGGCTTAAAACGTTAACGATCGTTTAATAGCGTTAAATATGAACCCAAATTACAACCTCCAAGAAAGATAAGTATGATTAAAATAATCAATTTTGTTTATAACTAACCAGAAGGAGATCCAATTCTACAAAAGGATTTTAATTGGTTTTTCAATTGAAAGAGAAATAGTCTTTGTTTCGGGGTTTTTCTTGGGGTCGAAGTGGTCCCTTGAAACTCAAAGGGTCGAACTGTCAACGAGCTGCTTGAGGAGGTAAGGAATTCGAGGTCTTCCGAGATGACCTGCAAAAGAGAGGAGGTGAACTGCCCCTGGCGAGGTCCAAGGATTGTTCCTTCTATGCCAAAATCAGTTCTCGATAACCGATGGGGTACTTGGCCACTTGAAAGGCCGAGGGGCAAATAGAAAGCGTGATGAGGTACTTCGGACTCAAGCACTCAAGAAATAAATGTTAAGAGAAGTACGATGAAGGAGTAATGAATGAGAGAATATTTAGTGTGTACCTTCTTGGAATGTGTGTAGGTCCCTTTTATAGGTTCTTTGATCTTCCAAACCCTAGCTAGGATTTGAGCTTTTCTGAGTAGCTAGGCAGCGCTCCACCGGGCCGGCCGATTCTATGGGCCCTTGCATGCCCTTGCACCTTCTTCCCTTTGGGGAAAGGTCCACCCATGCCGAGAAAATATGGAAAGGATCTGTCGAGTCGTCCTTCCCTTCCCGTGGAGGGTCATGATCCTCCTTGGGACGGGATGGTATCGCGCGTCTGAGCTCGACGAGCTGTGAATCCATTAAAATGCTCCTTGGATGGGCGTAAGTGAACAGTCAATAAATGTTTGGGGAAAATGGGCCCAAACATTTTCCCCACAAGTTAGGTGAGACGTCGTCTTCCGAGGTCTGCCCTGATCCAAAATGTTCTTTGGTGACTGCCTCGGTGCGTCTTTCATGGGAAGAGACAAGTGGACTGGTGAGAATTATTTGAGCACGACACGTGTCAGCCGTCCAAGTGCCCCTACGATTTCACCTTGTTGTCCTTCTATAAATAGGCCCAGCCTTCCTCATTTGACCCCCTCCCTGTTTAGAAAATTTCTAGAGAGAGAAACTTTCCCCCTTTAGAGAGAGAACAAACCCAGAAATTTAAACTCCTCTTTTTTGATTCTTTGAGTACTTCGGAGCTTAATCTTCAAGTATTTCTCCTTCTAATATTCAAAGGCTTTGGCTTCCAGTCTTCAACTCCTTCATTCAGAGTTTTAGTCTTCCACCCATGCCGAGAAAATTTTATATTCCAAAGTCTTCCTTTTTTTAATTATATCTGGCCAACCCCCGATGTCTGCATCTGGTAGCTCGGCCACGGGGCAGAGAGATTACCTACAGGCAGTCCAAAATTAAAAGGCCGAGTACTTTAGAGTCGTAGAGTCCGTAGAGAACGAGATAGTAGCTGGCCACCTTGCTAGGGGTGGGAGTATCATAGACCAACCCCCTCTAAAGGCTTTTGGCCCAAACGGGGTTGAATTGGATGCCAAGAAATTGGAGTTGTTCGGGCAAGAGTGGAGGACCCTTTACGTCAACCCTAATCCCTTCAACCGCTTGTCGAAGTCTAGACCTACTTTGAGCCCGAAACGCACTTCGCCACCCCTTTCAGAGAGGCCTGAGACCCCTTGTGGTGAGAGTCCTCCGAAGGAGGGTATGTCACCTTGAGTTCCGGCGGGCTAGGCGCTACTGGCGTATTCTCGGCAACTAGTGAAGAGGAAATTAGTAGCCCAAAAGGTAACGGTTGATTCTATGAGTCCGCGAGGGAGTGGCCTCATGACCTCTAGGACGAGTCTGCGCTTCCATTTGTCCAGCCTACTTCTTCTCGCCTTCGTGAGAGGCGAGGTGTTGTTTTTCCTGAAAACGCCGAGTCCACTTCGTATCCTTGTAAGTTGATTTTATTGTTGTTTTTGTTGTCTTATGTACCTAGGCTCCAGCGCTGGCAGTGAGGTCTTCATCTTCCGATGTAATAATAGCGTGCCGACCCTCATACCTAGTAGATCCTTGTGTGGTTATGGAGACAATAGTATCGGGTTCGGATCCTTCAAAAAAATATAGGAGGTCGACGGAGGATATAAAGTACAACTGGATCATCAGGAAAGATGAGGTGACGTCAACAATGGGGATGTTTGGTTCGTCAGCCGATATAAATTTTGTGAGGCCGGGGACGAACAGCAGAGTGATGAGGTCGCCGCCATCTTGTATTACGGCAAGTAGATTGATAAGTGAGAAAGGATTTCAGCTGCCTCTTCACCCCTTCATGTTTTCTCTCTTGCAGGACTACAGCCTTGCCCCCTACCAGTTGGCTTCGAACAGCAAGATGATGATCACATACTTCATCGTAGACTCTAAAGTCCATAGGGTAACACCAACCGTAGGGCTGTGGATGGCCATCATGAAGGCCATCCCTCCGAGAAATACTAATGAGGGGTTCACCACTTTATGGAGATACCTGAATACGTTATGGGTCCTCCTCATCCAAGTACGAATCATGGCTGGAAGGAGAACTTCGTCTTTCTTCAGGGCTTGAAGGACGAGGATACGAGGGGCATCCCGGCATGGAATGCGGCGAAGTCGCTGATTTCATCCTTCGAAGCCAGGGGGCCCGCATCTCTAGAGCTGACCTCGATGCCCGAAAGGTTTTTCGGTGGGAGGTCAAGAGGAACCAAAACGGGTCGATGACCCGGGTAAAGATGCCCACGTACTGGTAACCGTCGTAGAGGTGGTTGGAGGATGAGGACTTCCTCGTCTTCATTGGGGTCAGCTGAAAGTGGAGCCTGTGTACTCTTAGTAGTCCGCCTTGTTCTGCTTAAAATTTTCTGTTGGTTATCGACTTACTGATCCTTCCTTTTGTAGAGGAGGCGATGGAGACCCTTAAGAAGTGCCAGGAGAGCAAAGACATCTAGGGGAAGACCTCGACCGCTGAGGTTCACATAAGGATGGCTGAGGACCTAAAGCTCGTGGCAGACGAGCTCCTCGATTCCAAAAGTGTTCAAAATTTTTATCTTCGTTAGCTATCTTGTTAGTTGTTAACACTTTTCTTCTTTGCAGTCCATCCCGATTAGGGTGCCCAGGAAGAAGAATGCTTCCACGTCGGCTGGAGGCAAGAGGTCGAGGGCCGGTTCCCTCTGACCCCGCACCTATCCTCATCTCTGGCGATATGGAGGACGCAGTGGCTGACTTGTTGGGAACTCCGGCTAAGAAGTCATGCCTCGAGCTAAAGGAGATGAGCTCGTCGGCCGAGGGAGCTGCGGAGAAGGTCCCTCCTTCTGCTGAAGAGAAGGGCAAGGGCATGGTCACCGAGGAGCGGCCGTCTGGGAACTATACCAAGGCTGATTTTTTGGCCGAGGTGGAAATCCCGAACGGGGTACCTCAGCCTTTCCCAACGTTCTTCTGGCAGAGTAGGGAAGGGAAGACGAAGGTGGCGAACTACGCCATGCAGCACTTTGTCACCAACGAGCATGTCGCTGCCATGGGGATGAACCCGAAGTTGGCTCAGATCGTCTCGCTGAAGTAGGCTCACCAGGTATGGAGTTTGTCTTTTGTTATTATTTTTTAGTCCATCGTTCCCTTACAAATGTATGTCTTACCGCAGGTCTATCTCTCCATGGCCTAGTACAACTCGGTGAACGACGACCTTCGAGCGCGGCACGAGAACGCCGAGGGTCGCCTGGGCGCTGAGGATAAGCTGCTCTAGAAGGCTCGTGAGGACTTCGAAGCTTCCGAGAAGAAGGCTCAGGAAGAGGAGATTACCTAGCTTGGTGTTCGTCTAGAGAAGGCCGAGGCCGAGGCCAAGGCAAATATGAAGATGGCCGAGGCTGACGTCTCGAAGAGGGTGGCCGAGGTGGAGTCCCTTTGGCAGGAGGTGGAGGAGGTGGCCCGAAAGAGGGAATCCAACTAGAGGAGGCCTACGGGGAAGTCTTCGGCTCGGTCGCTAGCTTCAAAGCAGTTCGGGCCACCTTGGTAGTTAACAAGATCAAGGACGCCCATGGTGCCGAAGTTGCTGAGGAGATGAGGGCAAAGATAGAGAAGATCCTGGCCTATAACCCGCGGCAGGAGTTCGGCTCTTCCCCCTTCGCCGATCCTCTGCGCTCCTTTGGCGGGAAAGGCTTCATGATGCATCGCATGGAATAGTGTAACGAGGCTCTTCGCACATAGTTATCGACGGCCGAGGACGACGAGGCCGAGTAATAGGGTCGTCCGAGGTTATCAAAGTTGGTCTCACACTAAATACAAACATGATAGTTTGTTGTCCTAACATGGTAATGAGTTGGCCTTACATTATAATGTGTTTGCCTGCTCGTCTTTCCTGTGGTTTTCAAGATCGTTATTCGTCGGGTGAACACATTGTAATGAGCAGGCTATAGTATTTTCTGAGTGGTTTAGCTAGAACTCGATGGGTCACCTACGTGGTGATACGTAGGTCGCCATTTTTGGATCTTTATCAGCTTTTTGCTTTTTGCGCCTCCGGCTGTAATCTTTTTTGATTTTGCTCTTTTTGTAACCTGAAGTTACCTTTGTAATTTGTAACCAAGGCATCTTGCCTCGTTTTAATGGAAAAGGTTCTCTCTCTCTTCGTCAATCGAGCTTGTTTTTCCCTTTCATAAAGTGTTTGTTTGAGTATAAGTTGAGCTAAATCGTTCGTTTTACGACTACCTTAGATTTTCATCCCTCGGCTATGCCCCTACTCAAACAATCACAATTGTTGCACGAAGTTGGGCGAACTATGTTCGTTTCATAATGACTTAGGGGAGGGTCATTTCCCCAAATTATGCCCCCGGGTGGGGACATTTTGATCAAACTAACTTGACAAAATCGGCATGTTTCTTTATCGTTATATATTTTACAGTTTGTGTATTTGCCCCTGTGGTGGGGTCTAATTCCTGAAGTGATCCTCACGGTAGGACCTCGTTAAATGCTGTCCGTGAAGTTGACAAGCTGAAGGATATAACTTTAAGGAACGAACTTTTTATTTCTGGCTGTTAAGGGGTGCTGACCGTGAGGTAACTTCCAAGCTGAGTTACTCGTTCGTGAAAGAAAAGAGGCTCTTTGCGGGTGCCTACCCCTTAGACAAAAGCAATAAAATGAGCCACATGTAGCTCATATATAGAACTTTAGTAGGTTGTTGATGTTCCAGGTTCTCGGCATCTGGAGCCCGTCCATCGCCTTGAGGCGGTAAGTTTTCGGTCCTACAACCTCGGACACTTTGTTGGGACCCTCCCAGTTCGGTGTCAGCTTCTCATCTTCATTCAACCTTTCTACTCACTCCATCTTCCGAAGTACTAGGTCTCCCACATGGAGTCTCCGGATTTTGACTCGGTGATTGAATTATCGGGTCATCTTCAGATTGTATACCTCTTCACGTAAGAGGGCGTCGCCCCTAACTTCGGGAAGCAGGTCTAGCTGATATCTTAGTTTCTCTGAGATCTTTTCTTCATCGAAATTCTCCACTCTCTAAATTCTTTTCATAATTACGATCAGGAGAACTGCTTTAGTCCCATAAACTAGGTTGAACGGGGGTTCTCCTGTAATGGCTTTCTCCGTGGTTCTTGTGGCCCAAAGTACTTTGATAGTTTTTCTTCCCACAGCCCCTTAGGTCCATCTAGCTTCTTATTAATCCTTGTGACCAAGGTCTTATTGCTGGATTCCACCTGGCCGTTGGTCTGGGACCGAGCTACTCTTGTAAAGCTAGCCTTCACTCCGTGATTATCTAACTAGTCAGTTAGCTTCGGGGTGTCGAACTTCCTTCCATTGTCGAAGATGATTTTCTTGGGTGCCGCAAACCTCGTGACGATGTTTTCCAAGATGAACTTCTTCACATCGGTTATCGCCGTGCTTCTCACTGCCCGAGCTTCCACCCACTTTGCGAAGTAGTATACCGCTACTATGAAAAACTTTACCTGGCCGACGGCCGGTGGGAAGGGTCCCAAGATGTCCATGCCCCACTGATGGAAGGGTAATGGGGCTAGGATGGGAGTGAGCTCGGCAGTAGGAAGACGGGGTATGGGAGCAAAATATTGGCACTTTTCACATTTCTTGACCAAATCTGCTGCTTCTCTTTGGACGGTGGGCCAGTAAAATCCCAGATGGAGTACTTTGTGCGTGATCGTTCGGGCTCCCTGATGAGATCCGCAGGTTCCATAGTGCGTTTCTCATAGGATTTTTTCTCCTTTGCTGCGGGGCACGCACTTCAAGAAGGGGTGAGTAAAACTCTTCTTGTACAACATTCTGCCTTCAAGGACGAAGCATTTGGCCCTATTCTTCATCTTTTGTGCATCTTTTACTTCTTCGGGTAAAATTCCATCCCGCAGTTATGAGACGATGTGGTCCATCCAACAATCAGATCGGTCTAGCACATTGATGGCTACCCCTTCTTTGACACTTTGCTTCTTGATTTCTTCCCCGAAGATGTTCCAGGGTAGGCCTTCAACGGATGAGCTTGACAACCTGGCCAGGGCGTCGGCGTGACAATTCTTTGATCTGGGGATGTATTTCACAGTTACCTCCTCGAGGCTCTTTATCAATTCACGAGCTTTTGCGAGGTAAGATTTCATTTCCTTGTCCCTGGCTTCGTAGCTCCTGTTGACTTGGGAAACTACCAGCTGAGAGTCCATCAAGACTTGAATTTTCCGTGCACTCGCAGCATGAGCGAGGGTAAGTCCGGCGAGGAGTGCTTCATATTTTGCCTCGTTGTTAGAGGCTTGGAATTTTAACCTTACCGCTGCTGCTCCGCTGCCTTCTTTACAGGACAATCCGTTGACACTTGCGGATCAATGGTCGACCCATGCCTTCATGATGTGGTCTGAAGGCTTCAGCTCAGCGACAAAGTCTGCTAACGCTTGGCTTTTGATAGCCCTTCATGGTTCTTAAGCAATGTTGTAGCAAGTGAGCTCGTGGGGCTACACCTGGATTCGCCCAGTGGACTCTAGTCTACCGAGCAACTTCTTCAAAGGCAGGTTAGTAAGAACCACGATCTGGTGCTCTTGAGAGTAAGGCCTCAGTTTCCTCTAGCTAATGAGGACTCCGAGGCGAACTTTTCCAGGGTGGAGTACCTGAATTCCGCTCCACTTAGGGCATGACTAGTGAAGTACACCTGCTCATTTACCTTGTTTTCATCACGCACCAGTACTGAAGTGATGGCTCTTTCTGATACGGCGAGGTAGAGGAATAAAGGTTCTTTTGACTTCGAGATGGAAATCCCCGGTAGGCTGCCGAGGTATGTTTTCAAATTTTCAAAGGCTTCATGGGTTTCCTGCCCCCATTCGAACTTGACTCCTTTGAAGAAAGGGGTGCACTTGTCGGCCGACTTGGATACAAAGCAGTTCAAGGGGCCGCAATGCATCCGGTGAGCTTCTGGACATCACAAATGCACTTTGGGGATTGCATTTCCTGGACTGCTTGCACCTTTTCGGGGTTAGCATTGATGCGCGTTTCGCTCACCATGAATTCAAGGAATTTTCCACTCCGTACTCCGAACACACACTTACTGGGATTTTACTTCATTTATTCTCTCCTAAGGGTTTCAAAGGTGTCTCTCAGGTCGTCCTTGTGATTATGATTTGACGCTCTTCGTGATTAGATCGTCAACATAGGCTTTAAGGTTCCTGCCGATCTGGTCCTTGAAGACTTTTTGCACCAGTCATTGGAATGTAGCCCATGCGTTACTCAGACCAAACGACATCATCTTGTAACAGAAGACTCCTTTGTCAGTGATGTTGGCTGTTGAGGTTTGATCTTTCTTGCTCACGAAGGCCTGGTTGTACCCTGAGAAGGCATCCATGAAGCTGAGTAGCTCATGGCCGCTAGTGGAATCAACCTGCATGTCTATTCAGGGAAGCGGAAAGTGGTCTTTTGGGCAAGCTTTGTTGTGATCGGTGTAATCTACTCACATTCTCCATGCACATTCGCCTTTTTGACCATCACCACTCTCACCAGCCACTTCGAATACTTGAACTCTTTGTTGAAACCTGCTTCTAGGAGCTTTTGCACCTCTTTAGTCACAGCTTTACTTCGTTCTTCCCCGAGGTGCCTTTTCTTTTGTTTCACCGGATTCAACTTTGGATTGACTCTAAGGTTATGCTCCATGCTATCTGTTGATTCCTGGCATCTCGTTGGGGCCGAAGGCGAACACATCTTGGTACTCCCGGAGGATTCCATAAAGTTTGGACGTAGTGGTCTCGTCGAGGTCGTCACCAAGGCATGTGACGCACTGGGGCCGATACGGTTCAAGGATGACCTCCACTTTTCCCCCCAAAGGCTTTTCCTTCTCCTGCTCTTCAATCCTAGCATCGAGCAGCTCAGACAGAAGGGTGTCTACCATTAGACATTGAATTTGTTTCCCTTCGTCCTTTGATTTTACTTCTTGAGGGGGCACTACTTCATGCACATTACTTTCTCTTTTCTGCTTCTTCGACTTGGGTCCCTGATCGGCTGAGCAAAGGTCTTTTTATTCCAAGGATATTTTGCTGAGACATTAAACGTAACAAGCTCGTGCGGTCTTCTGATCTCCGCTCACCTCGCCTACCTCACCATCGCCTCGGTGGAATTTTATGGTCTGCAGCATCATGCTAATGTGTGCATTGATTTAGTTGAGGGATGGTCGTCCCAGCAAGACTTTGTATGCCAAGGGAACTTCGACTACTAAGAATTCAGAGACGATGGGCCTTGCTTCTTCCTTCGCTCCTATTGGAAGAGGGAGCTGGATGCTTCCCACCGGGATGACCTGATTCCCCCTGAAGCCAATCACGGCGTGGCTGATAGGTAAGACTATTTCGGCTGAATAGCCAAGGTCTTTAAGGCATCCGTAGGTGATGACTTCCACTGAGCTTACGGTGTCTACAAGTACCCTCATTACGTGGGTTTTCGCCACTTTCACGTCTATGACCAGTGGGTCATCGTAAGGATACTGTAGCGGGTGGGCATCGAATTCGTCAAAGTAAATAGGTTTCCCGAACTTGGGGACTGCCTTGACCAACAGGACTTGGTCAAGGGACCTGAGATGAGCTCGTCATGCATTGTTGCTGTGACCTCCTATAGTCGGGCCACCAGAGATAACTGTGATCTCATAAGAATCTGAAGTAGAGGTGGAGCTATCCAATGCCCCCTAGTCCGACGTTACAAAGGTCGTGGCCGTGCACTTCAGAAAAGAGTTGATCTTCCCTTCTTTGGCTAGGGCTTCGAGATGGCTACCGAGCTCCCTGCAGTACCTCGTGTTGTGCCCGTTGGCTTTGTGGTAGTGGCAGAAGAAGTAGCTTTTGTTGTTTTCTTTAATGGGGGTTGGGTTCGGAAGCATCTTCGGGTCTAATTTTGCCAGCACTTCTTCCTGATTGCACTTAAGGATTTTATTCACCGGCAAGCTTTCAAGGGACTTCCTGTCCAATTGTTTCTTTGCCCTGGCTTTTCCGTCTTTGGTACAGTTCGCCGCGCCCTTTTTGAACTTTGATTTTTTGACGTTTAGTGTTTCCGCCCTTCTCTTCTCTTGCTTCCCATGTCGACCACCTCGGCTGTCCCTGAACTTGTCGACGCAGTAGTTGCCCGTGATCATGTCTCTCCCCGATCTCTCCCAGGCGGTGAAGACTTTGGATGAATAAGCCTGAACATAGGACAGGGTCAGCTTTTGGCCTTGGAGCTTCATGTGCTCGAAGTCTTGGAGGATCTCGCTACCTCGGATGATACCCTTGATGTATGCAGTGCACGCGATAACGGGGTTTAGCTTAGTTATCGCCAGGCACTCGTCGTTGATCCTTTTATCATAGTCCCTCATGAACTCGTTTTTCCCCTGCATGATATTGAAGAGATCTTCAGAGCATTTCTCCATTTTTTCGCAGGTCACGAAGTTCTCCATGAATATTTCACAGAGTTCTTCGTAGCTGTGCATGCTATTGCGAGGTAAGTGGTTCATCCACTTCAGCGCCTGTCCTTCCAGCTTCCCTACGAAATGGCGACAAATGGTAGCATTTTTTCAGATCTAAGTCATCATGGCCGAGTCGTAAGCCAGGATGTGCTCATTCGGAGACGTAGTGCCATTGTATTTCTTTATCTTCCCTACTCTGGTGTTGAGGCTAATGGGATATTCCATGATTTCCTCGCTGAAGGGGACTCGCATGTTAAGATCTGAAGTGTCTCCCAAGGTGGAACACTTTCTAGAAGGCTCATGATTGCCTCATAGGGACCAATCATATTTCTCCTTTTTCCTTTCTTCTTTCTCCCTCTCTTCCTCTTGGAACCTCAGGAAGTTTCGAAGGTTGGTCGATTCTTCCTTGTGGGCCTTCCTGGCCCTCTTCCTCCTGATCCTATTGAGCTCATGTCGTAGGTCAGATTTAGCCATCCCCAAACTCCCTAAGGACTGGTTGCTCTTGTGGTCCGAGTTCTTTCCCTTGGGACGGGAATCAAACTAGCCCGATTGGCTGGACTGAAAAGGAGAAGACTTGAGGATCCGAGTGGATTTTGAAGTATTGTGCCCTCCGGGGATGGGGATGTCGTTAGAAGGTGGTTTCTCCGCGTGTTCATGATCTTTGTTCCCTTGGATCGTGTCCGGAAGGGTGATGCACATTTTCTTCATATTTTCTAGGATGTAGCTTTGAATGCGGCAAGCTCTTCCTGGGTTACTAGTTCCAGAGTGAAAAGGTTCCTTTTTGACGAAGCAGAGGGTGAATTGTGATGCGACATATCTTTGATTGGCAAAGGTGTTTGAATGTGTTTGCTATTCCTTAGTCTCATGCAACCTCTGACCGTCCACTCCCCACAGACGGCGCCAAATGTTTTGCGGTTTTTTAGGGGGTCTAAGTGGTCCCTTGAAACTCAAATGGTCGAACTGTCAGCGAGCTGCTTGAGGAGGTAAGAAATCTGAGGTCTACCGAGATGACCTGCAGAAGAGAGGAGGTGAACTGCCCCTGGCAAGGTCTATGAATCGTTCCTCCAATGCAAAAATCATTTCGGGAAATCCAATGGGGTACTCGGACACTTGAAAGGCCGAGGGGCAAATAGAAAGTGTGATGAAGTACTTCGGACTCACGCACTGAAATATATGTTGAGAGAAGTACGATGAGTGTGTAATGAGTGACAGAATTGTTTGTGTGTACCTTATTGGAATGTGTGTAGGTCCCTTTTATAGGACCTTTGATCTTCCAAACCCTAGCTAGTGTTTGAGCGTTTCTGAGTAGCTAGGCGGCGCTCCACCGGGCCAGCCGATCTATGGGCCCTCGAATGCCCTTGCGCCTCCTACCCTTTGGGGAAAGGACCACCCATGCCGAGAAAATATGGAAAGGATCTGTCAGGTTGTCCTTCCCTTGCCGTGGAGAGTCATGATCGTCTTTGGGAAGGGATGCTACCTCACGTCTGTGCTCGGCGAGCTGTGAATTGACAAAAATGCCCCTTGGATGGGCGTAAGTCAGCGGTGAATAAATGTTTGGGGAAAATGGGGCCCAAAAAGTCTCAAAACACTATCGATATATCGTTAAAAAGCGATAAATATGAAAAGCATTTACAATCGCAACTCTTATAACTTGAAAGCCTAGTATGATTTAGATGATCAATATTGGTTGTATCTGACCAGCACATGTTCCAGTTTTGCAAAAAAATTGTTTCAATTGGTTCGTCAACAGGATTAGCAATACGCTTAATAAGCTACAATCATTAATAAGTAGTCAATATGAACAACAATTTTTTGGTACCTTACCTGAACATTTTCCCTTTTTATAAAACTAGTTTATACCCCATGCGATGCTTTTATAAAAACTGATTAGTACATGTAATCATGAAATAGTTTTTTTTTTTTTCGTTTATACGAAAAAATAACC